>ML339265.1:0-91003 GCA_005239505.1 Nicotiana paniculata
GAAGGGTGCCTAACACCCTTCCTCTCAAGGTTATTTCGAACCCTTACACGATCTTTGGTGATGCAAACTAGTTTCATGAGTTAATTACTCTAAGTGCCCTAACGCACCTTAATCCATTAGGTGGCGACTCTTCAAATCCCATATCCCATCCTAAAAGGAAGGGAATTGTCTCATAAATGTCGAAACCCGACTTCGCGAGGAAAAGGGGGTGCGACACAAAGCATGTCCTAAAGACTCCTTTCCTCTGCCGAATATTGATTGCATGATAGATACCATGGGCGGCTAGGAGATCCTTAGTTTTCCTGATGCCCACTCCAGGTACAATCAAATACAAATGAACACGGAGGATCAGGAAAAAACTTCATTCATCACTATGACACCTATTGCTATAATGTAGTGCCATTTGGACTTAAAAATTCCAGTGCTACTTATCAACACCTAGTAAATCGAATGTTCGAAGAAAAAATAGGTAAATTAATGGAGGTCTATATTGATGATATGCTAGTTAAGTCCCTGTGAGTAGAGGACCATTTGAAACATTTGTAGGAGACCTTCGATATACTAAGGAAGTACAACTTGTAGCTCAACCTGGAGAAATGTGCATTCGGGATCGGTTCAGGAAAATTCCTCGTCATTATGGTATCAAATCAGGGGATCAAGATCAACCCCGATAAAATCAAGGCAATCGAAGACATCACAGTCGTGGACAACATTAAGACTGTACAATGATTAATTGTCACGACCGCAAATCCTAACCGGTCGTGATGGCGCATATCATGGAACTAGGATAGCCAACCATTTCAGACTATCAATATAAATATTAATTTTCCCAAAATTTTAGCAGATTTTAAAAATATCAGAAAGAGATAAAACTAAATACACACTTCCCTAAAACCTGGAGTCGACTTTCTTGAGTATCTATGACTGAAAATACAATGTACAACAGTGACTTGCTACAACAAAAGTCTGACGTACAAAAGACCAAAAGAAACTATAAACTAAGGGAAGGAGAGGAGGTGAGATGGGGACGCTGAGCAGCTACCTCAATCCTCGAACAACCCCAAGCTCGTCCGGAAATCAACTAACGAGATGCTCTGCTACCTGGATCTGCACATAGAGGTGCAGAGAGTAACATGAGTACGCCAACTCAGTAAATAATCAATGTAACTAAAAACTTGAGTGTAGTGATGAGCAATTTAAATCATGTAAATCCATAGAGTGAATAATAGTGGAAATAAATAAATCAAATCAGGAAGCTACAATTCTGAATATTTCATAAAACTTCGGTTTCCATTTAAAATTCTTGTATGAAAACATCTATCCAACATTTATTAGCAGGGGCTCAGTGTAATCAAGAGGTAAAACAATATTTTTAATGAAATATAAGCCTCGCGGGCACAGTATCACTCAGAATAAAGCCTCTTGGTTAAGCCTCTCAATCACTCGTGACTCCACTATCAGTATCTCGTTCTCTAACTTAACACTCGTACTTAGTAAGTACCATGAACACATACAACTGCTGCAGCGGGTAGCCCGCTCCACTACATTGATATATATATATATATATATATATATATATATATATATATATATATATATATATATATATATATATATATATATATATATATATATATANGGCGTGCAGCCCGATCCATATATATGACATATATTTATATTACGACGTGCAGCCCAATCCATATAATAGTCGACTGCGATCATTGGGGGTACAGACTCCTGGAGGGGCTCCTTCAACCCAAGCGCTATATCTGCTGCGGCATGCAGCCCGATCCAATATGTATATTGGTGCGGCGTGCAGTCCGATCCGTATATAATATATGATGTTGTGGCGTGCAAACCGATCCATATATATATATATATACTATATTGTTGCGGCGTGCAGCCCGACCCACATATAATATATAACACATATATTGTTGCGGCGTGCAGCCCGTTCCATAAGTATCCTCACATACTTAGCTCTCGGCCTGACTCAGTCACCCTCACAATCCACTCGGGCAATTTATCTCCACTTACAGGACTCAACCCGAAATACTTTTTCCGAGTTTTTAAAGCAGTGTGATAACAATGAAAATAACGACAAGTAGGAAACAGTGACTGAGTTCACAATTTACTAACAGGATAGTGGTAGAATAGTATAAAAGTACCCCCTGGGGGTCTAAACACATAGGCACAAGGCCCCAAACATGGCTCACAACCCACAAACAAGTATCAACTTCTGAAAGACAGGATGATGTAAGGTTTCAAAACGAATACGCGACTTAATAGTCGCTATGCGACGTACCAAGTCACAATCCCTGTTGGTTCACACCCCCACACTCGTCACCTAGCATGGGCGTCACCTCGTTTATCAACACAATATCAAATAACGGGGTATCATACCCTCAAGTTTAGAGTTATAATCGTTACTTACCTCAAATCAGCCCAAAAGCTACTCCGCGATGCCCTTGCCCCTCGAATTGGCTCCAAAATGCTCCGAATCTAACCAAAATCATATTAGCATCATTCAATATACGCTAACGGAACAAAACCCAATCGAAAGATAAACATTTTAGCATAATTCTCGAAATTTGGTCGAAGCCGAGCCCTGGGCCCACGTCTCGAAATTCGTCAAAATCCTCGACCTCCCACAATTCTATACATACCAAGAACACTAAAATCAGACCAAAATTTCCCACTCAAATCCTCAAAAGAAAATTCCAAATTACATGCACCTTTTTTCCCCAAATTTGGGTTTAATTTCAAAAAATTTCCGGTTTAAATACTTAGAAAACGATATAGAAACGAGTTATGAAGTTGAAAACCTTACCTCAACGTGAGACCCTTTGATTTATTCTTCAAACCCTATCAAATAGCTCTCAACTCGTTTAACAATGGAGGAAACTGACGAAAATTTCGCAATAGTAGGCTTAAAAACATGCTGCTTTCACTTACGCCCCCTTCAATGCGATCACATACCCAGGGATGCGTTCACGATGCACAGACCAGCCCACACTATGTGTTCGCGTAAGAGCACACGCGTTTGCATAGCTCAAACAATCATCCCCCTCGCGCGCCTCAGAACATCCTATGCGATCGCGGACCTTACCCATGCGATCGCACTGCACACAAGACCCACTCTTAGGCGATCGCGGCCTCCACCCATGTGATCGCACTGCATAAAGCCAATTCTGCCCCCAATTAGCCTATGAGATCGCATTCTTACCCACGCGATCGCATAGAAGGACACCAGAACAGAACACCAGCAAAATTTTAAAACTTCCAACATCCAAACTTGATCCGTTAACCTGTCAAAACACACCCGAGGCCCTCGAGACCTAAACCAAACACGCCAACACAACCCATAACCTTATTCAAACATACTCGAGCCTCCGAAAAACCAAAAACAACAAGAAAACACCAAAATTATGTAAAATTCAAGCGTATGAACTTAGAAACTACTAAATTTCGCCAATGATGCCTAACCCAACAAAAACATATCCGATTGACCTGAAATTTTGCACACATATCCAAAATGACATTACAAACCTGTTCCAACTTCCGGAATTCCATTCCAACCCCAATAGCCTATTTACCACCGCCGACCGGAAATCGCCAAAAACTAACTTTCGCAAATTCAAGCCTAATTCTACTCCGGATATCGAAACTTCATTCCGAACACACAGCTATGTCCCTAATCACCTAACGAAGCTATCCGAGCCATATAATCCGCTTTCCGAGGTTATTTACCAATATGTAAACTCCTAGTTGACTTTTTTAACTATTAAGCTAATTTAAGAGACTAAGTGTCTCAATTCTCACCACGACCACTCCGAACCCGAACCAGCTGACCCAACACAACATAAATAGGCTATGCAACATATGATAAAGTAGAAATTGGGGAAACGGGGCTAATCTCACGGAACGACCGGCCGGGTCGTTGCATCCTCCCCCTCTTAAACAAACATTCATCCTCGAACGGGTCTAGAAACATACCTGGAGTCTCGAGTAAGTGAGGATATCTGTCCCGCATCTCCCCCTCGATCTCCCAGGTGGCATCCTCCACTGGCTGTCCTTTCCACTGAACCTTCGCTGAAGCTATATCTTTAGACATTAGCTTTCTGACCTGACGACCCAAAATAGCCATTGGCTCTACCTCATATGACATATCACCCTCGAGCTGAACCGTGCTGGAGTCCAAAACATGAGACGGGTCACCAACATACTTCCGGAGCATCGACACATGGAACACCCGATGTATACTAGATAAGCTGGGAGCCAAGGAAAGTCTATAAGCCACCTCCCCAACCTTCTGAAGTACCTCAAAAGGCCCAATAAACTGGGGACTCAACTTTCCCCGCTTCCTGAATCTCATAACACCCTTCATGGGTGACACCTTCAGCAATACCTTCTCCCCAACAATGATAGACACATCTCGGACCTTCTAGTCCGCATAACTCTTCTGTCTAGGCTGCGCCGTGCGAAGCCGCTCCTGAATCAATTTCACCTTACGCAACGCATTCTTAACCAAGTTTGTTCCCAATAGCCTAGCCTCGCCCGGCTCAAACCAACCAACCGGAGATCTGCACCTCCTACCATATAAAGCCGCATACGGAGCCATCCCGATACTTGAATGATAACTATTATTATATGCAAACTCCACGAGTGGCCGAAACTGGTCTCATGAACCCCCAAAATCAATGACACAGACATGCAACATATCCTCCAAAATTTGAATAGAATGTTCTGACTGCCCGTCGGTCTGCGGATGAAATGTTGTGCTCAACTCAACCTGAGTACCCAACTCTCTCTGCACGGCTCTCAAGAAATGAGATGTGAACTGAGTACCTCTATCAGAAATGATAGAAACTGGAACCCTATGAAATCGGGCAATCTCTCTGAAATAAATCTTAGTTAACTACTCCGAAAAATAAGTAGTACCAACAGGAATGAAGTGCGCGGACTTGGTTAGCCAATCCACAATAACCCATATATCATCAAACCTCCTCGAAGTCTGTGGGATTCCAACTACGAAGTCCATTGTGATCCGCTCCCACTTCCACTCCGGAATATCAAATCTCTTAAGCAGTCCCCCTAGACTCTAGTGCTCATACTTGACCTGCTGACAGTTGAGACACCGAGCCACAAACTCAACAATATCTCTCTTCATCCGCCTCCACCAATAATGCTGTCTCAAGCCCTGATACATCTTCGCGGCACCCGAATGGATGGAATACCGCGAGCTATGGGCCTTGGCTAGAATGAAATCTCGAAATCCACCCACATTGGGCACGCAAATTCGGCCATGCATCCTCATGACCCCATCATCATTAATAACCATATCCCTCGATCACCGCGACGGACCCTATCCTGAAGAACAAGAAAATGTGGATCATCGTACTGGCGTGCTCTAATCTGATCATAAAGAGAAGGCCTGGAGGCTACACAAGCCAATACCAGTGGAGGATTTGATAGATCCAATCTCACCAACTGACCTACTAAACCCTGAATATTAAGTTCTAAAGGCCGCTCTGCTACTGGAAGGTAGGCTAAACTCCCCAAACTCTTCGCTCTGTGACTCAGGGCATTGGCCACTACATTGGCCTTCACCGGATGATATAAGATAGTGAGGTCATAATCCTTGAGAATCTCCAACAACCTCCTCTAACGCAAACTCAGAACCTTCTTCTTAAGCAGATGCCGCAGACTACGGTGATCAGTTAAAATCTCACAATGCACTCCATACAAATAATGACACCAAAAGTTTAAGGCGTGAACAATAGATGCTAGTTCAAGATCGTGCACTGGATAATTCTTCTCGTGCACCTTCAACTGTCTGGACGCGTAGGCAATCAACCTACCGTCCTGCATCAAAACCGCTCCAAGGCATAACTCTCGAGGCATCACAGTAAATTTTATAAGAACCTGAACCCATAGGAAAAATCAATACCAGAGCTGTAGTCATAGCTGACTTGATCTTCTGAAAGCTCTCCTCACACTTCTCAGTCCACCTGAACTTAGCACCTTTCTGAGTCAGTCTGGTCATTGGTGATGCAATATATGAGAATCCCTCGATGAAACGGCGATAGTACCCTGCCAAACCAAGGAAACTGCGAATCTCAGTAGCTGATGACGGTCTGTGCCAACTCTGCACCGCCACTACCTTCTTCGGATCAACCTGAATACCCTCGTTGGACACCACGTGCCACAAGAATGCTATTGAATCAAGCTAGAACTCACACTTCAAAAAAATTTCTTACAATCTCTTTTCTCTCAAGGTCTAAAGCACAACTATAAATTGTTGTACATGATCTTCCCGAGAGCGGGAATACACCAAGATATCGTCAATGAACACGATGACGAAAGAATCCAGGTAAGGCCGGAATACACTGTGCACCAAGTGCATAAAGGCTGCTGGGGCATTGGTCAGCCCGAATGACATAACCAGAAACTCATAATTACCATATCTAGTTCTGAAAGTAGTCTTCGGGATGTCTGGCCCACGAATCTTAAACTGATGATAACCGGAACACAAGTCAATCCTGGAAAATACCCTGGCACCCTGCAACTGATCAAACAAGTGATCTATACGAGGCAGGGGATATCGATTCTTCACCGCAAGCCTGTTCAGTTATCAATAGTCAATACACGTATGCGTAGAACCATCCTTCTTTTTCACGAACAACATCGGTGCACCCCAAGGTTACACACTAGGCCGAATGAACCCCTTGTGTAGGAGTTCCTGAAGCTGCTCCTTTAATTCCTTTAACTCTCCTGGTTCCATACGATTAGGTGGAATAATAAATAGGCTGAGTGCGTGGCACCAGGTCAATACCAAAATCGATGTCCCTGTCAGGTGTCATGCCTGGCAGGTCAACAGGAAACATGTCTGGAAAGTCGCGGACCACAGGAACCGAATCAATAGCGGGAGTCTCACCACTGACATCCCTCACAAAAGCCAGATACGATAAACACCCCTTCTCAAACATACATTGAGCCTTCATGTAGGAAATCACCCTGCTAGGCACATAATTAGAAGAACCTCTCCACTCAACCCTCGGACAGCCGGACATAGCTAAGGTCACGGTCTTAGCGTGACAATCAAGAACGGCATGACACAGAGACAATCAGTCCATGCCCAATATCATATCAAAATCGACAATGCTAAGTAACAGTAGGTCCACTCGGATCTCCAGACCCCCAATAGATATCACACACGACTGATACACACGGTCCACAACAACAGTATCGCCCACCAGAGTCAACACATGAACAGATGTAACTGAAGACTCACGAGACATATCCATAAAATGGGAAAAATATGAAGAAACATAGGAATATGTGGAACCAGTGTCAAATAAAGACAAAGCATCTCGGCAACAGACTGAGACAATACCTGCGATCACTGCTTTGGAGGCCATAGCATCTGGCCTGGCTGGAAAGGCATACATAAGGGCCTAACTTCCACCTGCTCGACCTCCTCCTCTAGGGTGGCCTCTAGCTGACTGACTACCACCCCTGGCTGCCTAGGATCTAAAGCAAGGTATTGCATGGGGAAAGTTACCAAGTATTGCATGGAAATAATCCTATAGGCTAAAAAACATAGGACCCCTTTAATTTCTGTTTTAAAATAACAGTTGTCTAAATTGTTTTATTTTCCTTTAAAGACTAATTTGGTTAATTAAGTTCGATCAGGACCAACCATTATGGACCTCAAAGGGTGCCTAACACCCTTCCTCTCAAGGTAATTTCAAACCGTTACACGATATTTGGTGATGCAAACTAGTTTCATGAGTTAATTACTCTAAGTTCCCTAAGGAACCTTAATCCATTAGGTGGCGACTCTTCAAATCTCATATCCCATCCCAAAAGAAAGGGAATTGTCTCAGAAATGACGAAACACGATTTCGCGAGGAAAAGGGGGTGCGACACAAAGCATGTCCTAAAGACTCCTTTCCTCTGCCGAATATTGATCGTATGATAGATGCCATGGGCGGCCACAAGATCCTTAGTTTTCTTAATGCCCACTCCGGGTACAATCAAATACAAATGAACACGGAGGATCAGGAAAAAACTTCATTCATCACTAAGTACGACACATATTTTTATAATGTAATGCCATTTGGACTTAAAAATGCCAGTGCTACTTATCAACACCTCGTAAATCGAATGTTCGAAGAACAAATAGGTAAATCAATGGAGGTCTATATTGATGATATGCTAGTTAAGTCCCTGTGAATAGAGGACCATTTGAAACATTTGCAGGAGACCTTCGATATACTAAGGAAGTACAATATGTAGCTCAACCTGGAGAAATGTGCATTCGAGATAGGTTCGGGAAGGTTCCTCATCTTTGTGGTATCAAATCGGGGAATCAAGATCAACCCCGATAAAATCAAGGCAATCGAAGACATCACAGTTATGGACAACATTAAGACCGTACAATGATTAATTGTCAGGACCGCAAATCCTAACAGGTCGTGATGGCACCTATCATGGAACTAGGATACCCAACCATTTCAGACTATCAATATAAATATTAATTTTCCCAAAATTTTAGCAGATTTTAAAAATATCAGAAAGAGATAAAACAAAATACACACTTCCCTAAAACCTGGAGTCAACTTTCTTGAGTATCTATGAATTAAAATACAATGTACAACAATGACTTGCTACAACAAAAGTCTGACATAAAAAAAACTAGAAGAAACTATAAACTGGGGGAAGGAGAGGAGGTGAGATGGGGACGTTGAGCGGCTACCTCAATCCTCGAACAAATCGAAGCTCGTCCATAAATCAACTAGCGAGATGGTCTGGTACCTGGATCTGCACACAGAGGTGCTGGGGGTAACATGAGTACGCCAACTCAGTAAATAATCAATGTAACTAAAAACTTGAGTGCAGTGATGAGCAATTTAAATCATGTAAATCCATATAGTGAATAACAGTGGAAATGAACAAATAAAATCAGGAATCTACAATTCTGAATATTTCATAAAACTCCAGTTTCAATTTAAAAATCTTGTATGAAAACAACTGTCCAACATTTATTAGCAGGGGCTCAGTGTAAACAAGAGGTAAAACAATATTTTTAATGAAATATAAGCCTCGCGGGCACAATATCACTCGGAATAAAGCCTCTTGGTCAAGCCGCTCAGTCGCTCAGTATCTCATGCTCTAACTTAACACTCGTACTCAGTAAGTACCATGAACACATACAACTGCTGCGGCGGGTAGCCCGCTCCACTACATATATATATATTTATACTACTGCGACGTGCAGCCGATCCATATATATGACATATATTTATATTCCGGCGTGCAGCCCGATCCAAATAATAGTCGACTACGATCATTGGGAGGGTACAGACTCCTGGAGGGGCTCCTTCAACCCAAGCGCTATATTTGCTGCGGCATGCAGCCCGATCCAATATGTTTATTCATGCGGCATGCAGCCCGATCCGTATATAATATATGATGTTGGGCGTGGAGCCCGATCCATATATATATATATATACTATATTGTTGCGGCATGCAGCCCGACCCACATATAATATATAACACATATATTGCTGCGGCGTGCAGCCTGCTCCATAACTATCCTCACATACTCAACACTCGGCTTGACTCAGTCACCCTCACAAGCCACTCGGGCAATTTATCTCGACTTACAGGACTCAACCCAAAATACTTTTCAAAGTTTTTCAAGCAGTGTGATAACAGTGAAAATAACGACAAGTAGGAAACAATGACTGAGTTCACAATTTACTAACAGGATAGTGGAAGAATAAGGGTCTAAACACGTAGGCACAAGGCCCCAAACATGGCTCACAGCCCAGAAACAAGTATAAACTTCTGAAAGATAGGATGTCGTAAGGTTTCAAATCGTATACGCGACTTAATAATCGCTACGGGACGTACCAAGTCACAATCCCTGTTGGTGCACACCCAGACGCTCGTCACCTAGCATGGGCGTCACCTCGTTTATCAACAATATCAAATAGCGGGGTGTCATACCCTCAAGTTTATAGTTGCAATCGTTACTTACCTCAAAACAGCCCAAATGCTACTCCGCGATGCGCTTGCCCCTCGAATTGGCTCCCAAATGCTCCGAATCTAAACAAAACTGGATTAGCATTATCAATATACGCTAACGGAACAAAACTCAATCGAAAGATACACATTTTAACACAATTCCCAGGCCCGTGTCTCGAAATTCGATAAAATCCTCGACCTCCCACAATTCTATACATACCAAGAACACTAAAATCAGACCAAAATTGCCCACTCAAATCCTTAAAATAAAATTCCAAATTAAATGCACCTTTTTTCCCCAAATTTGGGTTTAATTTCAATAGTTTTCCGGTTTAATTACTTAGAAAACGATATAGAAATAAGTTATGAAGTTGAAAACCTTACGTCGAAGTGAGCCCCTTTGATTTATTCTTCAAACCCTCTCAAATAGCTCTCAACTCGTTTAACAATGGCGAAAAGTGAAGAAAATTTCGCAATAGTGGGCTTTCTGCTAGCACTTACGCCCCATTCAATGCGATCACATACCCAGGGATGCGTTTGCGATGCACAGACTAGCCCACACTATGCGTTCGCGTACAAGCACACGCGTTCGCATAGCTTAAACACTCATCCCCCTCGCGCGCCTCAGAACTCCCTATGCGATCGCGGACCCCAACTAGCCTATGAGATAACATTCTTACCCACGCGATCGCATAGAAGGACACTAGAACAGAACACCAGCAAAATTTTGACATTTCCAACATCCAAACTTGATCCGTTAACCTGTCAAAACACACCCGAGGACCTCAAGACCTCAACCAAACATGCCACCTCAACCCATAACCTTATTCAAACATACTCAAGCCTCCGAAACAACAAAAACAACACGAAAACACCAAAATTACATAAAATCCAAGCCTATAAACTTAGAAACTACTAAATTTTGCCAATGATGTCGAACCAAACCAAAACACATCAGATTGACCTGAATTTTTGCACACATATCCAAAATGAAATTACAAACCTGCTCCAACTTCCGGAATTCCATTCCGGCCCCGATAGCCTATTTCCTACCGCCGACCGAAAATCGCCAAAACCTAGCTTTCGCCAATTCAAGCCTAATTCTACACCCGACATTGAAACTTCATTCCGAACACACACCTAAGTCCCTAATATAATCCGAATTCCGAGGTCATTTACCAATAAGTAAACTCCCAGTTGACTTTTTCAACTATTAAGCTAATTTAAGAGACTAAGTGTCTCAATTCTCACCAAGACCACTCCGAACCCGAACCAGCTAATCCAACACAACATAAATAGGCTATGCAATATATGATAAAGTAGAAATGGGGGAAACGAGGTCTCACGGAATGACCGGCCGGGTCGTTACATCCTCCCCCTCTTAAACAAACCTTCATCCTCGAACGGGTCTAGAAACATACCTGGAGTCTCGAGTAAGTGAGGATATCTGTCCCGCATCTCCCCCTCGGTCTCCCAGGTGGCATCCTCCACCGGCTATCCTCTCCACTGAACCTTCACTGAAGCTATATCTTTAGACCTCAGCTTTCTGACCTAACGACCCAAAATAGCCACTGGCTCTACCTCATATGACATATAACCCTCGAGCTGAACCGTGCTGGAGTCCAATACATGAGACGGGTCACCAACATAATTTCGGAGCATCCACCCATAAATACTAAATAAGCTGGGAGCCAAGGAAAGTCTATAAGCCACCTCCCCAATACAATCGGACAATCTCTCTGAAATAAATCTCAGTCAACCGCTCCGAAAGATAAGTTTACCAACAGGAATGAAGTGCGCGGACTTGGTTAGCCGATCCACAATAACCCAAATAGCATCAAACCTCCTCGATGTCTGTGGGATTCCAACTATGAAGTCCATTGTGATCCGCTCCCACTTCCTCTCCGGAATATCAAATCTCTGAAGCAGTCCCCGTGGCCTCTAGTGCTCATACTTGACCTGCTGATAGTTGAGACACCGAGCCATAAACTCAACAATATCTCTCTTCATCCGCCTCCACCACTAATGCTGTCTCAAATCCTGATACATCTTCGCGGGACCCGGATGGATGGAATACTGCGAGCTATGGGCCTTAGCTAGAATGAAATCTCGAAACCCACCCACATTGGGCATGCAAATTCGTCCCTGCATCCATATGACCCCATCATCATCAATAACCATATCCTTAGATCACCGCGACGGACCCTATCCTGAAGAACAAGCAAATGTGGATCATGGTACTTGCGTGCTCTGATCTGATCATAAAGAGAAGACCTGGAGGCGACAAGCCAATACCTGTGGAGGCTCTAATAGATCAAATCTCACCAACTGACCTGCAAAACCTTGAATATAAAGTTCTAAAGGCCGCTCTACTACTGGAAGGTAGGCTAAACTCTTCGCTCTGTGACTCAGGGCATTGGCCACTACGTTGGCCTTCCCTGGATGATATAAGATAGTGAGGTCATAATCCTTGAGAATCACCAACCACCTCCTCTGACGCAAATTCAGATCCTTCTGCTTAAGCAGATGTCGCGGACTATGGTGATCAGTTAAAATCTCACAATGCACTCCATACAAATAATGACACCAAATCTTCAAGGCGTGAACAATAGATGCTAGCTCAAGATCGTGCACTGGATAATTCTTCTCGTATACCTTCAATTGTCTGGATGCGTAGGCAATCAGCATACCGTCCTGCATCAAAACCGCTCCAAGGCATAACTCTCGAGGCATCACAGTAAATTTTATAAGAACCTGAACACGTAGGCAAAATCAATACCCGAGCTGTAGTCATGGATGACTTGAGCTTCTGAAAGCTCTCCTCACACTTCTCAGTCCACCTGAACTGAGCACCTTTCTGAGTCAGTCTGGTCATTGGTGATGCAATAGATGAGAATCCCTCGATGAAACGGCGATAGTACCCTGCCAAACCAAGGAAACTGCGAATCTCAGTAGCTGATGACGGTCTATGCCAACTCTGCACCCCCTCTACCTTCTTCTGATCAACGTAAATACCCTCGCTGGACACCACGTGCCACAAGAATGCTACTGAATCAAGCCAGAACTCACACTTCAAAAAAATTTCATACAATCTCTTCTCTCTCAAGGTCTAAAGCAAAATTATAAATTGTTGCACATGATCTTCCCGAGAGAGGGAATACACCAAGATATCATCAATGAACACGATGACGAAAGAATCCTCGTAAGGTCGAAATACACTGTGCATCAAGTGCATAAAGGCTGCTGAGGCATTGGTCAGCCCGAATGACATAACCAGAAACTCATAATTACCATATCTAGTCCTGAAAGTAATCTTCGGGATGTCTGGCCCACGAATCTTAAACTGATGACAACCGGAACACAAGTCAATCCTGGAAAATACCCTGGCACCCTGCAACTGATCAAACAAGTGATCTATACGAGGCAAGGGATATCGATTCTTCACCGCAACCCTGTTCAGTTATCAATAGTCAATACACGTATGCGTAGAACCATCCTTATTCTTCACGAACAACATCGGTGCACCCCAAGGTGACACACTAGGCCGAATGAACCCCTTATCTAGGAGTTCCTGAAGGTGCTCCTTTAATTCCTTTAGCTCTCCTGGTGCCATATGATTAGGTGGAATAATAAATAGGCTGAGTGCCTGGCACCTGGTCAATACCAAAATCGATGTCCCTGTCAGGTGTCATGCCTGGCAGGTCAACAGGAAATACGTCTGGAAAGTCGCGGACCACAGGAACCGAATCAATAGCGGGAGTCTCACCAGTGATATCCCTCACAAACGCCAGATATGATAAACACCCCTTCTCAACCATACGTTGAGCCTTCATGTAGGAAATCACCCTGCTAGGAACATAATTAGAAGAACCTCTCCACTCAACCCTCGGACATCCAGGTATCACGGTCTTATCGTGACAATCAAGAACGGCATGACACAGAGACAATCAGTCCATGCCCAATATCATATCAAAATCGATCATGATGAGTAATAGTAGGTCCACTCGGATCTCTAGACCCCCAATAGATATCACACACGACCGATACACATGGTCTATAAAAACAGTATCGCCCATTAGAGTCGACACATGAACAGATGTAACTGAAGACTCACGAGACATATCCAGAAAATGGGCAAAATATGAAGAAACATAGGAATATGTGGAACCGGGGTCAAATAAATCCAAAGCATCTCGGCAACAGACTAAGACAATACCTGCGATCACTGCTTCGCAGGGCATAGCATCTAGCATGGCTCGAAAGGCATACATAAGGGCCTGACCTCCACCTGCTCGACCTCCCCCTCTAGGGCGGCCTCTAGCTGACTGACTACCACCCCTGGCTGCCTAGGAGGGTGGTGAAGTAACTAGAGCTGATGTCGAAGGCTAGCTCCTTAGCTGAGATGGACCTCCAAGAAGATGAGGACACTGCCCTTATATGCCCGAACTCTCCACACTCATAACAGCTCTCTGGAGCTGGAGACTGGGACTGAAATGAACCCCTGGCACTAGAATGGCCTCTAGGAGAACCAAGCATAGAAGAACCTTGAGATGATGGTGCTCGAGTTGTGCTCTGGGCTGGAAGAGCACCGAGTGAAGAATGGCCTGGCAGAAAACCGTGAGGACCATGCCCCGAGATGCACTACCATAGGCTGGCGGGCCTGACCAAGGAGGCCTGAATGAACGGCCTCTACCATGCTGAAACTGCCCCCTGGAAGGAGCACCACTAGAACCACCCAATCCACGAGGCCTCTTGGCCTCCCTCTCTACCCACTTCAGGCGGCGAACTGACTCTATATCTTAAGCAATATCAACAAGCTACTCGAACGTAGCATCTAGTACTCTCTCCTGGGTCATGAAAAGGCGAAGCTGGTAAGTAAGGCCATCTATAAACCTCCTAATCCTCTCCCTATCAGTAGGGACCAACTCGGTAGCATGACAAGCCAACTCCAAAAACCGCATCTCATACTACGTCACTGATAGCTCTCCCTGATGCAGCTGCTCAAAAATCCTACGCTGCTCCTCCCTGTGTGACTGGGTACATAATTCTCCAAAAAACTAGTGGAGAATTGCTGCCAGGTGAAGGAGTTGAACTAACAGGCCTACGCCTATCAAAAGACTCCCACCAAGTGAAATCAGCACCAGAGAACTGAAAGTAGCAAATGGGACCCCACTGATCTCCAAAATACCAGCAGTACGCAGCATACTCTGGCACTTGTCTTGAATACCATGGGCATCCTCGCCCTCAACACCACTGAATGTCTGAAGCTGTAGTCTATTAATCTTCTCCATCCTACGTTGCTCGTCCCCTGGCATAGTCGAAACCACGAAGTCCCGAAGTTGGGCAACCGTCTGGGTGGAACCGCCCCTGGTGTCTGCTGGTCCTGAGTAGCCTACTTAGGTGTCCGGGAAACTGGAGTCTGACTACCTCCCCCGGCCTGAGAAGTAGCGGCAACAACAGGAGCCATGGTGGTACACACTGTCAAGATCTGAGCCAAGGTGTCTTGAAGACCCGGAATAACAATAGGCATTGTCGGTGCCTGAGCCTGTCCCGCTTGAGTATCTGTGGCGGGAACCCGATCCTGAACAGTAGGGGGATCAACTAATACTGCCCTGGCTGCCGCACGGGCTGGCCCCTACCTCTACCATGGCCTCGATCGTGACCTCGACCTCTCACTTGTCTAGCTGGTGGCTGATCATCCTGATCGGTAGCGTGAGTCCTCACCATCTGTGAAAGAAGGAAACAACAGAAGCTTAGATTTCAAGAATCAACAAAATGGCATGACAGAATTCAAGAAAATGAGACTGTTCCTAAGGGTTCTGAAGCCTCACGAAAATAATTATAGACGTCTCCGCACTAATCCGCAAGACTCTACTAAACCTGCTCATGACCGTTGAGTCCTATGTAACCTCGGCTCTTATACTAACTTGTCACGACCTGAAATCCTAACCGGCCGTGATGGCGCCTATCATGGAACTAGGATAGCCAACCATTTCACACCATCAATATAAATATTAATTTTCCCAAGATTTTAGAAGATTTTAAAAATATCAGAAAGAGATAAAACCAAATACACACTTCCCTAAAACCTGGAGTCAATTGTCTTGAGTATCTATGACTGAAAATACAATGTACAACAGTGACTTGCTACAACAAAAGTCTGAGGTACAAAATACCAAAAGAAAATACAAATTGAGGGAAGGAGAGGAGGTGAGTTGGCGACGCTGAGCAGCTCCCTCAATCCTCAAACAACTCCAAGCTCGTCCGGAAATCAACTAGGGAGATGATCTGGTACCTGGATCTGCACATAGAGGTGCAGAGAGTAACGTGAGTACGCCAACTCAATACCTAATCAATGTAACTAAAAACTTGAGTGTAGTGACGAGCAATTTATATCGTGTAAATCCATATAGTGAATAACAGTGGAAATGAACAAATCAAATCAGGAATCTACAATTCTGAATATTTCATTCAACTCCTATTTCCATTTAAAAATCTTGTATGAAAACATCTACCAAACATTTATTAGCAGGGGCTCAGTGTAAGGAAGAGTGAAAATAGTATTTTCATGAAATATAAGCCCCGCGGGCACATTATCACTCACAATAAGGCCTCTTAGGAACTCCTCTCAGTCACTCCTGACTCCACTATCAGTATATCATGCTCTCACTTAACACTCGTACTCAATAAGTACCATGAACACACACAACTGCTGCGGCAGGCAATCCGGCCCACATATAATATATAACACATATATTGTTGCGGCGTGCAACCCGTCCCATAACTATCCTCACATACTCAGCTCTCGGCCTGACTCAGTCACCCTCACAAGCCACTCGGGCAATTTATCTTGACTAACGGGACTCAGCCCAAAATACTTTTCTGAGTTTTCCAAGCAGTGTGATAACAGTAAAAATAATGACAAGTAGGAAAAAATGATTGAGTTCACAATTTACTAACAAGATAGTTGTAGAATATTGCAAAAGTAACCCCCTGAGGGTCTAAACAGGTTGTCACAAGGCCCCAAACATGGCTCACAGCACATAAATAAGTATAAATTTCTGAAAGACAGGATGTCGTAAGGTTTTAAATCGAATACGTGGCTTAATAGTCGCTACCGGATGGACCAAGTCACAATCCTTGTCGGTGCACGCCCCCATGCTCGTCACCTAGCATGTTCGTCACCTCATTTATAAACATCAAATAACGGGGTGTCATACCCCCAGGTTTAGAGTTAGAACCGTTACTTACCTCAAAACATCCTAGAAGCTACTCCACGATGCACTTACCCCTCGAATTGGCTCCCAAATGCTCCGAATCTAACCAAAACCAGATTAGCATCATTAATATATGCTAAGGGAACAAAACCCAATCGAAAGATACAAATTTTAACACAATTCTCGAAATTCGGCCAAACCCGAGCCCCGGTCCCACATCTCGGAATTTGATAAAATTTACTTCACTAGAATCCTCGACCTTCCACAATTCTGTACATACCAAGAACACTAAAGTCAGACCACAATTGCCCATTGAAATCCTCAAAAGAAAATTCCAAATTACATGCACCTTTCTTCCCCAAGTTTGGGTTTAATTTCAACAATTTCCCGGTTTAATTACTTAGAAAACGATATAGAAACGAGTTATGAAGTTGAAAACCATACCTCCAAGTGAGACTCTTTGATTTCTTCTTTAAACCCTCTCAAATAGCTCTCAACTCGTTTAACAATGGAGGAAAGTGAAGAAAACTTCGCAATAGTGGGCTTAAAAACCTTTTGCCCAGCACTTACGCCCCCTTCAGTGCGATCGCATACCCAGGGATGCGTTAGCGATGCACAGTCCAGCCCACTCTATGCGTTCGTGTAGAAACACATGCGTTTGCATAGCTCAAACACTCATCCCCCTAACGCGCCTCAGAACACTCTATGCGAACCCCAACCTTACCCACGCGATCGCACTGCACACAGGACCCACTCTTACGTGACCGCGGCCTCCACCCAAGAGATCGCACTGCATAAAAACCCATGCTTCCCCCAACTAGCCTATGTGATTACATTCTTACCCACGCGATCGCATAGAAGGACACCAGAACAGAACACCAGCAAAATTTTGCAACTTCCAACATCCAAACTTGATCCATTAACCAGTCAAAACACACCCGAGGCCCTCGGGACCTCAACCAAACACGCCACCAAAGCCCATAACCTTATTAAAACTTAGTCGAGCCTTCGAATCACAAAAAACAACACGAAAATACCAAAATTACATCAAATTAAAGCCTATGACTTTTGAAACTTCTAAATTTCGTCAATGATGCTGAACCCAATCAAAACACATCCGATTGACCAGAAATTTTGTACACATATCAAAAAAGACATTACAAACCTGATCCAACTTCCGGAATTCCATTCCGACCCCGATAGCCTATTTCGTACCGCTGACCGGAAATTGCCAAAAACTAACTTTCGCCAATTCAAGCCTAATTCTACACCGGATATCGAAAATTCATTATGAACACACTCCTAAGTCCCAAATCACCTAAAGAAGCTATCCGAGCCATAAAATATACATTCCAATGTCGTTTACCAATAAGTCAACTCCCACTTGACTTTTTTAACTATTAAGCTTATTTAAGAGACTAAGTGTCTCAATTCTCACCATGACCACTACGAACCCGAACCAACTGACCCAACACAACATAAATAGGCTAATCAACATATGATAAAGCATAAATGAGGAAATGGGGCTAATCTTACGGAACGACCTGGCGGGTTGTTACATTAATGGGGCGTATAGCTGCCCTAGGCTGATTCATCTTGAGATATTCAAATAGGAGTCACCAATTCTTCTCACTGCTCAAAGAGAAGAACAATTTTTCATGGGCCCCAGAATGCCAAAAAGCGTTGGAAGAATTAAAGCAGTACCTCTCGAGCCTGCCACTACTTCATACCTCGAAAGCGGACGAGAAACTCTACTTGTATTTAGCAATCTCTAAAATCACGGTAAGTGGGGTCCTGGTTCGAGAAGAGCAAGGTACGCAATTTCCTGTTTACTATATTAGTCGAACCCTAGGTGAGGCCAAGACACAGTACCCACACTTAGAAAAATTAGCACTTGCTATAATAATAGCCTATAGGAAATTAAAACCATATTTTCAATGTCACCTAATTTGTATGGTGACTACCTATCCCTTTGCAATATTTTGCGTAATCCCGAACTCTCAGGACAATTAGCAAAGTGGACCATCGAGATCAGCGGGTACGATATCGAGTATCAACCCCAAATGGCCATCATGTCTCAAATCTTGGAAGACTTCATGGTTGGCTTTATGCCAGCCCTCGTACCCGATGCCGAGAGGGAAATATTATTGAAATAGGGTACATCACCGGGGGTGTGGACCTTTTTCACAGACATCGCTTCGAATGTGAAGCGGTCCGGGTTAGGCATCATTATGAAACCGCCCACAGGTAATGCAATTAGACAGTCTATCAAAACTTTAAAATTGACTAACCATGAGGTCGAGTATGAGGTCATGATTGCAGGTCTTGAGCTAGCTAAAATTTTTGGAGCAGCGGTTATTGAGGCCAAATGTGACTCCTTACTTGTGGGAAACCAAGTCAACAGAACTTTCGAGGTTTGAGAAGATCAAATGCAGAGGTACTTGGACAAACTACAAGTGACTCTACATCGATTTAGAGAATGAACCCTACAACATGTACCTCGAGAACAAAACAGTGAGACCAATGCCCTCGCAAATCTGGGGTCCTCAGTCGAAGATGACGAGATTAGCTAGGGGACTATTGTACAACTTTAGAGGTCATTAGTCGAAGAAGGACACGCGGAAATAAACTCCAAAAGTTTAACCTGGGATTGGAGGAATAAATATATCGAGTACCTAAAGAAAAGGAAGCTTTCATTGGATCTTAAGGAATCGATAAACCTACGTACGAAGGTCGCACGATTCACATTGGCCGATGATGGAACATTGTATAGAAAGACTTTTGATGGACCGTTGGCAGTATGATTGGGTTCAGGAGATACCGACTATGTCCTACGAGAAATTCACGAAGTCACTTGCGAAAATCATTCTGGTGCCGAGTCATTGGTTCATAAGGTCATCAGAGTTGGATACTATTGGGTTGATATGGAAGAAGATATAAAAGATTTTGTTCGAAAAGTATGAAATATCAAAGTTATGCGCCAATGATTAACCAAACCGAAAAGCAACTCCACTCAGTCTTATCCCTATTGGCGTTCATGACGTAAGGAATGGATATTGTAGGCCCTCTACCATTGGCCCTAGATAAAGCTAAATTCATTTTGTTTATGATTAAATATTTCTCTCAATGGGTTGAAGAACAGGCCTTCGAGAAAGTCAGAAAGAAGTCATAGACTTCATATGGGACCACATTATATGCAAATTTGGGATGCCTGCCGAGATCGTCTACGACAATGGAAAGCAATTCTTCGACAGTAAAGTGACAAAGTTTCTCGAAGACCACAAAATAAAAAGGATCCTTTAAATTCCATATCATCATAGTGGAAACGGACAAGCTTAATAGACGAACAAAACCATCATTCAAAATCTAAATAAAAGATTGACGGATACTAAAGGAAAATAGAGAGAAATAAAATATTTCCCGAGGTCCTTTGGGCATACTGAACAACATCGAAATCCAGTATGGGGGCAACACCGTTCTCCATATTCTATGGTGCTGAAGCCCTGATCCCTGTCAAAGTCGGGGAACCTAGCTTCAGGTTTTGATATACAACGGAAGAGTTAAATCACGAGGCCATGAATACAAGCCTCGAATTACTAGATGAAAGTCGGGAAGCCGCCCTCGTTAGAATTGCCGAACATAAACAGCGGATCAAATGGTATTACAATCGAAGAGCCAATATTCGACACTTTAAAATTGGGGAGCTAGTTCTGATAAAGGTCACCCTTAATACTCGAGACCAAAACGAAGGAAAACGTGTCCCAAACTGGGAGGGACCATATCAAGTCCTCAATATCGTCAGAAAGGGATCCTACAAACATGGCACGATAGATGGCGAACACTTACCAAATAATTGGAACATATCACTCCTCAAACGATATTATTGCTAAAGTATGACCTTCTCCATTTTTATTTTTATTTCATACTAACCGATTACAGGTATTCTATGGAGACATCGAGGGATTCTTCAACACGAAGTCCTTACTTCTGAAAGCACGCATTGCACTCTTTTTCCCTTAGACCGATTTTTGTCCCAAATGGATTTTTCTGACGAGATTTTTAACGAGGAAACCATCGTTTGTTCTAACTTACAACAATTAAACAGTATCCAAGTCTTATTTACAATCGACCTCGAATATTGGGGGGCATCACACTCAAATGTTAAAAGGAAAATACTTCATGTTAACAGGGTTTCGATAGGTAAATTTTGTAAGGGTCAAATGGTCGAATGAGCCGTTCCCATGTAGATTACTTGAGCCCTAATGGAAAACATGTATGCATGTATAATCTAATGAAAGAAGTTTTTTTCCTTACCAGATATTTCATGCCTTAGAGAAATTTTTACTTTTCTACTTCGTACTTGTGATCTATTGTGGAAATTGACTTAAGGGTCGATCACGACTAAAAGTTCAAATAATTGACCCCACACTCAGGGACTACCGTCCAAAAAATTGAGATGATCGAATTATTAAACCTCGAGATCGTAAGACCTTAAAAAGGAAACCCTAGATTTTATAGGCCACGACCACCCCACTCAGGGACTGACACTTCAAACAAGTTTGGAGTGTAAATTCTAAGATAAAGGCTACGACCAAATTTACACCGTTCGAAGACGTTCGATTTTCGTTATAAAACAGGCCTTCAAAACTTTTCATAAACCGGTTAATAAGGCTACCCTTGGCTAAATTGCTAAGGGTCTAGATAATATCGACCCTAGGAAACCCTAATGGGTGTAAAATCATTTGAACTCTTGAACAAATCCTTCATGTTATGCTAAGGCATTACGAAACAAAGGGTCTCGATAATATCGACCCTCGGAAACCCTAATAGGTACGAAATCGTTCGAACTCTCGAGAAAATTCCGTATTTCATACTAAGGCATAATAGATTTTATATAATCAAACAATGAAATTTTCAAGCACAAAAAGGGGGAAAAGCCATTCTTTTTACTACGGTCATATCGGCCTAATTCAACAGTCCAAGGGCCATTTTATTTTAGAGTTCGAGAAATCGTTCTCACTCAATTAAAACCTAAGGGTCACCCTACTTCGAGTTCGAGCAAGTAATCGCTCGAATATAAAGACTACACTAGTCCGACTTTGGTCAAATTACCTAAGTTTCAAACTTGTGAACAAAATCTTCACAAGGCATGAATGAAACAAAATTTTCCTAAGGCATGAATGAAATAGAATTTTCACGAGGCAGGAAATAGAATAAAGACAAGTCAGAGAGAAAAAAAGATATTATATATATGAGGATATTTACAAGGACCGATCATGGTCGACACAAAAAATCAAAAAGAAAAAATCTAAGATTCCTAATCTTCCTTAGGGGAAGCTTCTTCTCAATCAGGGTCCTCCCCATTCTCATACCGCTTTTTCTTCCATCACCATCATCGTCATCGGAGGAGGCCAGTGCCCTAGCATCATCTTTGTGCTTTTTGGCTTTCCTTATCTCATCAGTAAGATCAAAACCTCGAGCATGGATCTCTTCGAGGGTCTCCCTCCGAGATTGGCATTTAGCAATCTGGGCAATCCAAATAGTTCAATATTGAGCGGCCTTGGAAAACTCTTTTGCTTGGGCTTGAGAAGCTTCAGCATCGGATCGGTAGACGACCACGATAGCCTCCACATAGACCTTAGCCTTTTCCACCTCAGCTTTGGCCTTAGCAGGTTCGGGGGCCAACCGAGCCTCGAGCTACTTTATTTTCTTGGCCTGAGCTAAGCTTTTCCCCATCATGCCTTGAAGCTGAATCTCGGCCGATGAAAATTGGGCTCAAGTAGCCTCTTTCTCTGTATCAAAGCGGTCCATACTTTTTTTCCACCCTAAAGTCTCCGCCTTCATCATATTGACCTCCTCGTGGAACTACTCGGCCCTCTCAACCTTCTGCTAAACCTGTGAGATCGAAGTGTTAGATGTCGTCCCCGAACTGATGCCATGAACTTCTAATATTTTCATTAGCTGCTCAATTAGGTTGGTCTAATCTTTGTGAGCCTTGGCCAACTCGGCTCGGAGGTCATTGATTTCCTCTTATTTTTGCACGCTAAGAAGCTTGAGGGAATTTCTCTCCTCCATGAGCCCTGGAAGATCGATCTCACATCTACTCAGCTCTGCTCGGGATTTGGAAAATGCCTCCTGATGGAGTGCCAAGGCCTGTACTGAAAGGAGAAAGGAAATTAGGCAAGATAATAGGAAATAAACATAAGTGCAATATTTATAAGGAGAGTTGACACTTACCCAATTCAGGGTTTTTTGGGCCTCATCGAAGAGACTCGATTCTTCACTCAGGCCAGAAGTTTCTTCAACTACGTTAAAGTTAGCATGGAAGGGGTCCTCCCTTCTGTAGGTTTCGTCTACATCGAGAGTCCTCAAAACATGGGCCTACCGAATTACCTCCTCGAAAAATGCGGGCAAAGGCGGCGAGTCTCCAATTTCAATTACCCCAAATGGATTTCTTGGGGAAGTCTCTTCAGTTCGAAGGGCCTCGGAGCCAGCCCCTTCAGACATACCCGCCATTTTCCCATCTCGAGAGGAGGCATCTTCGATCTTCGATGACTCGGGGACTTTGCCCGAGTCTTTTTGCAAGGCCCCTTGGCTCTAGGTGGGATCCTTTCAACCACCACCGACTCAGCGGCCTTTGGGGCCTCAATGGACTTCTTCACTCGGGCCACCAGTTCGGAGCCGTCGTCTTCTTCTTCATCTCTTAGTCGCTAAAGTATATCCGCAGGCAAGACAACAATATCTTTTTTTGTCTTAAGAGGTAGATTTTCCTGGGATTTGGACCCTCAAAGGTTGAGGGACTTTTTTCTCTTTTTATCCTTCGGCAGTTTCGGGCATCTAAGTCTCCTCCTCACTAGACGGGGGCCTCATGACCGCATCTTTGCCCAGGCCTGTATACAAGAAATTTGAGTTAAGTAAGAAGACTATCTTGATCAAGTCGCTATACGCATAAGAGAAAGCTTACCATGATTTTTGCCTCTCATCGACCCTTTGATATATCATACCATTAGCGTCCTGCATAGGTCGATGTCGAACTAGGTCCCCGACCCAGCTCTTTGGGTCGGGGATGACACCAGGCATCCAAGCGGTGGATACACCAAAAAAGAGCGTCTGTAAGAGAAAGATGAAGTTTTTCCTGGGCGATAGCAGAGACCACTAGGAATACATTCCTCAAGGCGGTGTTCCACCGGTGCTTTTCCACCGGCCGGTTGAGAAGATGAAGCTGTTTCTTTTTGTGTTACTGTTTAAATATTTTTGCCATTTTTGTGTGAGTTTGGAGAACGAAGAAAATAATAGGACTTGATGTTTGAAAGGAGATTAATAGCAAAACCTGAAGAATTTAAGAAAGGAAGAACTTAAGAGATGTAAAAGCTTTGGAGATTAGATGAAAGTGAAAGTAAAGTTTGAATCAATGAGAAAAAGACCTATTTATTGGATTCACGGCGACAGTTCAAAAGCATTAGTGGCCGACCACCAACTGACACACGTCAATAACTTGGAGAACTGTACCGACGGGACGTTCCAGTCACTTACCTCACGAGGGTGACGTCATGACAGGTCGAGATAAAAATCGATGGCTCAATTCGTTTCTTGTCGTTTCACTGCAAAAAATAAGGGGATTATCTGTATACGATTACCAAGGAGTTGTATTGAGGGTCGGCCCCATAGTGGTTCAGACCGAAGCATGAGGACGAGATACCAAGTTTGGGATTCGAGGTACCTGTAGAGATAGGGGCCAGTAACGATCGAGACCAAATGAGGCAGACATCGAGCACGATCGAAGATACCATGATAACAGAAAGACGAGCTATCCATGACAGATCGAAGATCATGGCGGAAATCTCGGAACATATCAAATTAGGAACGACTATTAGCTAATCATGAGATTTTCTTCTGTAATTAGAGTTATACCATAAGTAAAATTCCTCTAGTATATAAAGGGAACTTTTAATCATTTGTAAGACATATTGTTCACACATATCAAAGCAATATAATACTTTCTCTTCGGCTTATACATTCTTGTTCTTCAGTTTACTTCTCCTTAGTTCATAACTGATTTAATATCGATCAGTTCAAGGGCACTAGCTCGAGGGCTGAATTCCATTCCAACTATTGTTTGCTCTATTTTATTATCAATCTATATTACTAATCTTCATATTTATCAATTGATATTAGGTGAAATCATGTGTCTTTAAAATCACATTATAAGCTTAATTGTTATCCAATTTTAAGGGTAAATATTTGTAACATAGTTTATAAGATGAAAGTCGACCCGTATATGTACGACGTGTTAGGTATTGGATAAACAGTTAGATTAGATTTTAAAATAGTTTAGGTTTTAAATTTCCATTTTAATGATTTTTTTCTCAAAACTAAGTCACCGGAAAGTACAAAATCCGACAAGAATGATCATCTAAGTGAACTAGATAAAACGGAGTAATATTTAAAAGACAACAGAAAATTATACAACTATGATGCCCAAATTTCCAAAGTTGCGTGACCATGTAAGCCATCAACTCTAAATAAGGAGTTCTTTAGCAATGTGAAAGTTTTGGATCTCCTTAAGTTCCATTGAAATAGCTAAGAATCATAATCGATAAATGAAAAATTGCTCTATGGCTTTTAGAGGTTATCCACATAAACTTTATCATATCATTCAAAGACGATTTTTTTTTTGTCCGAATTAAGTCAAAGACGATGATTTTGTTTTAACTGAAAAGTAATACTACTTAATACAACATATTTGTTATATCGGACTAGAGGCGGAGCCAGGATTTTAAGTTTATGGATTCAGAATTTCTAATTGTTTTAAATTACTGGGTTCTAAATTAATAATTTCTATATATTCAATGAATTTTTAAAAATAAATATATAGTCCGAATCAAAGCTATTGGATTCGGCCAAACCACCACGGAGCACTGTAGCTCCGCCCCTGTTAAATCGGAGAGGATTTTTTATATTTTCTTGGTCTCACCATAAAAGTAAGAAACAAATCCCCAAAGACAGAGTGCAAGTGAGAAACCTCTTTCACCTCCAATTTTTTCGTGAAAGAAAATACTTACAGCTAAGGCTTCTTTGACAGAAAGTTAGGCAGCAATCAAAATTCAGAGGATAATGCTAAAGTGTCACGGTCCGGATTCCCAATCTCGAGGATGTGATGGCACCTAATGTCTATTTACTATACAAGCTAACATAAGATTACCAATTTAACATCTTAACAGTTTAAAACAACGTAATATCAATTATTAACGATAATTAAAGTTGTACATGAAATAAACTCATAACATAAAACGGTCTATTCTAATCCCAGGAATCTGGCGTCACCAGTACATGAGAAACTAAAAGTCTACATGTATGGTTTGAACGAAATACAATTGTTCGAAATGAGTTAAACAGTAAAGATAGAAATAGATGGGGACTTCAAGGACTGCGAACACCAACAACTCAACTTCAAGTCTCTGATATAGATATGATCCGGGCAAAAGCACCTCTAGACACCGTTGGGACCAACACCAGCATCTGCACAAGAAGTGCAGAAGTATGACATAAGTACAACCGGCCCAATGTACTCTGTAAGTTCGAACCTAACCCTGGCGAGGTTGTGACGAGGCTATGAAAAGACACCTACGTAAATCATGTTCACATATATACATAAAACAACAAAATAACAAGTAGAATAATTTAAATATTAACTAGGAGGGGACATATAGAAAAGGGAGTACAATAAGAACGACAAGTATAAAATTACCAAATAGCCTTTTGCCGAAAGCAACAAATTAAATTATCAATCCTGAAATCAAGTATAAATTCAATTATGGCACGCATCATCCTTCATGTTTTTACTCTCGTCTTCACCATGTAATATCATCAATTAAATGGCACGGCATCACCCTTCGTGCTTGTACTCTCTTCCTCACATGATATGATAAATGATAATAAGAAATCAAATGCATGGTATCACCCTTTGTACTTCGATCCTCACAATCTCTCAAATAAATGATAGTGTATGCAAATAGGCACGGAAACACCCTTCGTACTTTTCACTTTTCCTCACCAAGCACGAATACTAATCCAAAATAGGAAAACAAGATGGGAAGCAAGTTCACTTCAATCATAGTGTAATGGTAATTCAACTCAACTTTCAAAATCACAAGAAATTTAATATAATATATGAAGGCGAATAATTAAAGAAGTAATAGTCTAATTACGGAATGGAAAGCATATGTAACGACCCGATCGATCATTTTGAGCATTTGCACTTCGCTCAGTAGTTTACGGGCATGAGTAGCTCCGTATGATGTATTTTCACTTATTTGAATGACCGACTTTGGTTTTCAAGTTATTCACGATTGATTTGGAAGAAAAGTTCTCAGCTAGGTAGCTTTAAATTGAAAGAGTTGGACAAGTTTGACTTTTTAGTATTTGACCTCCGATTAAATTTTTCATGGTTTCGATAGCTACGTTAGGTGATTTTGGACTTAGGAGCGCGTCCGAATTGTAATTTGGAGGTCCGTAATAGAATTTGGATTGAATCAATGAAATTTGAAATTTTGGAAAGTTTGGCCGGAAGTGGACTTTTTGATATCCGGGTCGGATTGAGGTGTGATTCGTCATTTTGATATTGTTATGTATATTTTGAGGCTCCGAGTAGGTTTGTGTTATGTTATGAAAATTGTTGGTATGTTTGGACGAGGTCTCGAGGGGCTGGGGCGTGTTTCAGATTGATTTTGGGCTATTCTCCTTCATTTTAGAACTGTTGTGTTCTGCTGGTTTTTGGTGTCTCGGCCCTTTACCGCGTTCGCGTGGCAAGTATCGCGATCGCGTAGTGTATTTTGATGGCGGTTGAATTTCTTCATCGCATTCGTGAATATCAGTCTGCATTCGCGTAGAGTTGGGCAAGTCTTCTTCGCGTTCATGTATGAGGGATCACGTTCGCGTAGGGTTGAGCTGGGAGCTGGAGCTGGAGCTGGAGCTGGAGGCCTTTCTTCATCGCGTTCACGTAGTTAGAACCACATTCGCGTAGTTCTGTCCCTGGTGTGTATCGCGTTCGTGAGGCTTGTTCCACAAACGCTAAAGTATTTTTGGGTGATTGATATGTTGTTCATCGCGAACGCGATGGTTTTCCCGTGTTTGTGAAAGAGGATGTTTGGGCAGAAGTATAAAGTACTCTATTTCTAGGGTTTCAACCATTTTTACATTTTGGGAGCTATGGAGCTCGGATTGACGCGATTCTTGAAGCATTTTTCACCATATGAATTGGGGTAAGTGTTATCCACTCGATTTTGGCTATATTTCATGAAACTATGTTTGTTTTTGCTAATTTGATTGTGAATTTTAAAGAGGAAATTAGGAGTTTTGGCCTAAATTTTCATAATATAGATTTTTGAGTTTTCAACATCTATTTGAAGTCGGAATTGAGTGAAACTGGTATGGTTGGACTCGTAATTAAATGGGTTATCAGATTTTGTGAGTTTTTTTGGGTTCTGAGGCACGGGCCCGGGTGTAATTTTTGGTCGGTTTTGGATTTTGATTAAAGATCCGATGTTTATCATTTGGAATTGTTTACTTGGGCTTTATTTGATGTATTTTTGAGTTTATTTGGGCTAGTTTTGAGGCGTTCGGAGGTCGCTACGCGCGTGATGGTATCTTTGGAGCATCGCTTGGCTTGCTCAGTTTTGGTATTGACTTGTTCAAGGTAAGTAACTCTTTTAAACTTTGTGTTGAAGGTATGAAACCCCGAAATACGTGTTATGTGATTGATATTGAGGTAATGCACATGCTAGGTGATAGGTATATGGGCGTGCACCATGTGAATTGGGACTCTGTTGCTTCTATGGCACTGAATATTGGTCCTACTTTGTTGATATATGTGTTTTCACCATGTGATAAAGTAATGGAGTTGTCAATCAAGCGAGATATCATGTTTAGGCTTCATGTCGATACAGTTAGGACCCATAGTGGTTGTTTCTTACTGTCATTTCACTGATTTTATTGATATTCCATACTATGTCATATTCATGCATTCATATCATATCTCAGTCTTGGTTGTTATTTATTGATACATCATATCATTGTTGTCGGGCTAGTTTCATAACATTGTGAGCCCGTGAGTGAGACTGGAGATATTGATGACTGAGTGAGGCCGAGAGCCTGATTATGAGTGACAGTCATGGGATCAGGATGTACGCTACAACAATTATACTGATTTCATGATAGTGCTTTGGCTGTAGGAGCCCCTTCGGAGTTTGTACACACCCACAGTGGGCGCAGTTGATTATATTAAGGGATGGATCTCCGTTGAACATGGATCTTGTCCGAAGAATTTATATACATGGGGATGGATCTTTCCCACGGATTGGATTTTCCTTACTCAATACTAAGTGATTGTTGGTCAGTTGATGCATATATATTCCGGGATGAATCTTCCCTGGACTGGATTGGCCATATATAGTACTGACGGATCAAGCATGATGATTGAAAAGTATGAGGCAATGAGATTGAGTACTCTGAGAGTATGAGTACATGGGTTCATCTTTAAGATACATGGCATTGACATGCACACATGATATAAATGCTTTGAGATGCATTTTTCCTCATGCTGTACGGTATCACGTATTGATATGTGGGCATATAGGGGTTTTAACACTTGCTAGCTGGAAACAAATTGAAACATCTTATTTATTGTGGAAAGGATTTTTGGAAAACTATAGTTTTCCAACTATCTCATATTTTATGAAGATTTCGGTAAGGATTTGGGTTTTCACTGATATATTAGAAAAGCAGAACTATTTTCGGGAATCATGAATAAGTTGAGAATTTTAAATTTCGAGTTACTTCTTTATTTACATGCCTTGCATTGTTATAAACTACTATTGGTCATTGGTTTGGACCAGACCTATGTTACAGCTCGTCACTACTTTCAACCTATGGTTAGGTTTGTTACTTACTGAGTACATGGGGTCGGTTGTACTCATACTACACTTCTGCAGATTGTGTGCAGATTTTGGCTGCTGATGTTATTGTGTTCGATGGGAGCTGGAATTGAAGATGTACCCGCGTGCCGGTTGTATATGCCTCTTGTTCATGGTAGCCTTAAATCTATAAAACTCTATTTATGTACTTTTCAAATAGATGATGTATTTACTTACTTTTAGCTTTGTAAACTCTATTTTTAGAAGCTCATGTTTTGTACTATCAGTCCTTGGAAAGATTCTTGTGTTAAATAGTTATATTATCATTTCTTCTCTTAGTAAGTCTTATTAAATTGGATAGTTGTTAAATGGCTTACCTAGGGGGTTGGGATTAGGTTCCATTACAACTAGTTGAATTTTTGGGTCGTGACAGCATAGTCATTAAAACCACATAATATAATAAATAATGTCCACCTGCATGCTTTAACCCAATGAAATCTCATATATAATTTTCACCTAACATATACGCCGTCCCCACACATCATTCACATAGTAAATAGACCAACAAGTCCTAATTTCCTTAAGTCAAGGTTAACCATGACACTTACCTCACTCCACAACCAAATCAATCAACCAACCACGACCTTGCCTTTTGAACAAGCCCCCAAACCAATATAATCTAAGCAATTATTGATCAAACAATTAAAAATAAGTATTAGAAACTACTCTGAAATCAATCTTTAATAAGTTTGGAAAAAGTCAACCCCAGGCCCGCTTGGTCAAAATTCGAGATTTTAACCAAAACCCGATTACCCATTCACTCCAAAGCCTGGTTATGTGATTTATTTTGAAATAAGACCTCAATTTAAGGTCTACATCTCAATTTTACAAAATCCCCAAATTATCATGGAAATCCTAGATTTGATGTTTGAAAACACAGGAAAATTATTGGATAATTGAAAAAAATGGATTAAAGTTACTTACCAATGAATTTGGGAAGAATAATCTGTTGAAAAATCGCCTCTAGAGTGTTTAGGTTTGAGAAATGGCGTAAAATGAGATAGAGCTATGTCCCAGTTTTCTCCTCTTTTACCAGTTGCTAATGTCGTAATTGCGACTATTGCAAATGCGAACAGTGTATCAGAAGCCCATCACAGATGCGACAATTTTTTCACAAATAGGAGTTGCCCCCTCCTTTGTAAATGCAGCCAAAGCTTCACAAATGCGAAGCTATCCGATGTTTCCAGGAGTCGCAAATGTGACCAAAATGCTCACATAAGAGGCCCTAGCTAGTTCGCAAATACGAAATATTTCCTCAGAATTGCGAGGTCACTCGCCCAGGCCTCTGGTCACAAATGCGAAATCACAATCGCAAAAGCGAGGCTCACATATTCCAACTAGACCTCGCAAATGCGAGGTCTGTAAATCAACTCCAAAACTTAAAGCACACCAGCTATTTGTTGGTTCCTCAAGTACACACAAGTATACGTGGCCACCAAGTAATAAACTGACTCGAAAGTCGGATGTCGAACCCACAGAGATATAGATTAATCGTTAACTAAACAAACTAAAATCAATTAATTGTCCAAGATAGAAAAATGTTGTTTATCTACCAAACTACTTTTGTAGAGATTGAATAAGTACTTAGCTAATTTATCATGGATGCAAGCGTGTGTTTTAGATTTAACTCAAAGGAGATAAAGATTTTCGGGTTGTAGCTGGTTTATCTATCCCATTAAGTTCAATAGCCACACTTGTTAATCCAGAATATCGATGGTTGCTAATTGACCTGATCGGTTATATGAATAGCATGTTCTCACAATACTACTCGCCTATCCACGATATATCAATCCTATATTCCTATGGTATTTAGTCTATCATGAATGAATATAACATGGTATTCAACCAAGCAAGACTGTTAGGTATATTCATATCCTAACCGAGAAAATGTTCCCCGAGACATGGGTTCAGAATCAAGCTCTCTTTAATTATACTCTAATCTACACATGGCTTTCCCAAGCATATCATAGATAGTATGGTGAATTGGTAGCTACAACTATTCACAAGTTAAATCTTGAATTAAAGAAACAACCACGAGATGATATTCTGAATTAAATAAGATGTAATTAATAAACATTGATAATCATGTCAACCAAAACCCTAGAAACTAGAGTGCTTAGCCACTCATATTCGTAGTAATAAATTTCCAAGTAATTTTCATCAACAAATTACAAAGAAAAGATGAAGGAATGAAGAGCTCGATGATTTTCTCCTCCAAAAGTTGTTCCACGTGATTGTCTTCCCTCCAAATAATGTTGCCCAAAGTCTTCTCTCCTTCCAAAGTAGTGTATCTCCCTTAAAAGCACGTTTTCTTGATGTATTTTTAGTGGCTAGGGTTTGTTGGGGCGAATTGGGCTTCTCCTAATTCAGATGGGAGAAGCTGAAACTTTCTGGTCCGATCCCGGTCTCGCGAAGTGACACTCGCTTCGCTGTCTGGGACTTTTCTGGTTTCTTCTGCTCTAGTTCTAGCCTCGCAAAGTGAACCTCGATTTGATGTACGGAACCTGGGCACAAAACTTATACTTTATCCAGATTCTTGCTTTTATATACTTCACTTTGCATGAAAACTTTCCAAACCACTTCCAATTGACTCCTACACATATAACTTATATTATTAAGCTCGTGTCATGAATATTCACACAAAAATTAACAAGATCGAGGTATAATGCATGGTAAATTACATGAAAAAATATGGAATTTTAGACAAACATCACCACCCCACACTTAAACTCTTGCTCGTCCTTGAGCAACCGACAATTAATATTGGGTACTTTACACATTTGAAGAACACTACACCAATGACCATGATTGATAGCAACAATTAAAATAGAGCATATGCAATCACTTATACTTCCCTTTACTTATTCCATTCTTCGAAAATAGTCACAACAACATGCTCATAACGGTCCTAACCTTAATAACTAACTCAATGTCACCATGCAGTCATGCCTTGAACACTCAATATCCTAGAGAAGTCTAATAACGTTACCCACCCCTCATGAAATCATGTGCCCTCACAACAAGAACAAAAAAGTAAGTTGAATCCACACACTTAAATAAATGCTCAAATATATTTTAAGGACTCTTATATATCAAAGAATATCACTCACTCACACAAAAGAAGTCACATGCATGCAATTAGTACCATAGGCTTGCCCTTAATGTAAGTCTCTACTAATGTAGGCTCACTCATCCAAAATCAATTAAGACTTTTTCATGGTTGTAATGTGGACTGAGGGACGAGAAGGATATATTTAGGCATAGTGGCTAACCCCCCTAAGCACTTTAACACATCTCATATTTAACTTTAAGCATATATTCCTCAATTGAACTTCAGTTTCACAATTAAAATCACCCCTAACAATGTTCTCTCTTTCTTTAGGCACTACTTTAATTCATACCCACTAGGAAGAACAAGATATCAATTTATTCATCTAAATTTTTCCTTCTTTTTTTCCAAATTTTTCTTTTTTTTTTCTTTACAATTTTCGCTAGTGGTGTATTCTTTTGCAAAACAAGTGTACCTTTCTTCCTTTCATTGGTTCCACTCGAAAGCCACCGAAATTTCCTCCTTACTACTTTTAACACCCATTTCACAATTAAAGTGCTTTAAGGGGTAAAAGGATCAAAACAATGTCAATTAAGAATAAAAAGGGTATAGGCTTGTAATGTGGGTGCCAAATAAAAGTCTATAGGCTCAAAGGGGTTAACTAGGGATAGATTTTATTTGTGAAAGCAATAAAGCTCGAAAACATCAAAGAAGGCTTAAAATCATTTTTCAAACTGAGCCTCACCTAAAATTTTGCTTCGACTCACATACCGGGCATGTTCTAGAAACAAGTATTATGACATGGACTACAAAAAAATCTCACTTCACAGATGGCACATGGCACATGACTCACTAAGGATAGTTTCATTCCGACTCTCAGACTAATGCAAGTATTTACGGAGCCACACGATATTAAGCATTAAGCACAAAGTGAATATAAGTCCATAAAATGATACATAGGCGTCACAAAACATGCTATCCAAATAACCAAGGCATCATAAGCATTTTTAGCACATAGGGAAGATACTACACATGCCAAAACATAAGTATGCTACTACAAACAAGTCAAGGGCGCCTATGTATCTCATCTTTCCTCCATTTATTTCCTAAATACTGCTACTAAAAAAACTACGAACCGATTCAAACTGCATCCTATGGAAAAGAACCGAGGCACAAAGAAAAACCACGGGGGATTATTACTACGTAAAGGAAACTAAAAGACATATTTTTGGATTTTTGTTTCGACTTTAATCCCTCAAGAAAACAGTCTAGGAGATCCATCATTGGGAAAAGTCCATTTTTTCTACTTTTTTTTTTTTTTCTTATTTTCCATACCAAAAAAAAAATTAAGCTACTATAATACTACACAACTACGAAAATAACAATAAGAAGCTAAAATCAAAATAAGTAGTTAACATTTTTCTAACATACCATTATTCATTATCTAGAGGCATTCTCCCACACCACACTTAAAAGAGTGCAGTATCCCCAATTCACAAAGAAGAAAAATATTAACGAGGGTGGACAAGAAACTCCCTGAAAAGCCAAAGTCCGAAGCAATCATGGCTCACAAGGTACTTAGACTTTCCCCAGGGATGGTCCTTTGTGTGGGCACCCAACACCTAGCTCTCACCATCTAGCTCGCTGTTGCACTCTTCCAATGGCTTTACATTCTATAATCATGCTCCTACATAATAAAATAGACACTAAAAAAATAATATAATAAAAATAAAAGAAAGCAGTAAAGCGGGGTTGCCTCCCAACAAGCGCCTGATTTAACGTCGCGGCACGACGCAGAATCTCGTCTAATCATTGTCAAGTAACACCTTCGACTTCTGAAGATCAAATTCACCTCCATAATACTTCTTTAATCTTTGTCCCCTTACTAAGAACATTCTCTCTCCACCTATGACACGCAACTCAATTTCACCATGTGGAGTGACACTCACTACCTCAAACAGGCCCGACCAACTCGATTTGAGCTTCCCCGGAAAGAGTCTCAACCTCGAATTGAACAATAAAACTAATTGGCCGGGTTCAAACTCGTGATTGTGGATATGCTTATCATGCCAGCACTTGGTATTTTCTTTATATAATCATATACGTGCAAGAGAAACTCATCAAGATCGTTCAATTGCATCAACCGTTTTTCACCCGCTAATTCTGCATCACAGTTTAGCTTCTTAATCGACCAATATGCCTTGTGCTTAATTTTCCACCGATAAATGGCATGCCTTCCCAAACCAGCTTGTAAGGGGAGGCTTCTATTGGAGTTTTGTAGGCGGTCCGGTATGCCCATAGAGCATCATCAAGCTTTGCAGCCCAATCTTTCCTACTTGCACTAACCGTCTCCTCGAAAATCTGCTTTATCTCTCTATTTGACACTTGAACTTTTCCACTAGTCTGAGGATGTTAATCAACCACAACCTTATGTTTGACCCCATATTTCGATAAGACTTTGTCCAATAGCTTGTTACAGAAATGGGTGCCTCTATCACTTATCATCACTCTCGGAGTGCCGAACCTTGTAAAGATATGTTTTTTCACAAATTTTACCACAACCTTGGCATCATTGGTAGAAAGAGAAATGACCTCCACCCATTTTGACACATATTCAACGGCCGCCAAAATGTACTTACACGCAATGGACGAGGGAAATGGACCCATAAAATCAATTCCCCACACATCAAAAATTTTAACCTCCATAATATCGTGCAATGGAATCTCATGCCTTTTCATAATTTTTCCTATTATCTGGAACCTATCACACCTCCTTACAAACTCATGGGCATATTTAAAAAACCTAGGTCAATAGAAATCCGATTACAGCACCTTGACTGCCGTTTTGTCACTCGCATGATGACCACCATAAGGCGATGTATGACATTCATGTAAGATAACATTTACTTCAGATTCGGGAACACATCTTCTCATTAACTGACTGGTTACAAGATTGAACAGAAATTTCTCATCCCACACATATGATCTCATATATCGCAGAAACTTCTTTTTAGCATGAGGTTCAAGGTCCGGAAACATTTCTCCACTTCACAAATAGTTTACAAAATCTGCATACGATGCCACCTCCCCAGCAGTAATGGCCAACAATTGCTCATCCGGGAAAGGTTTTCTTGATGACATCTCCCTCAGCTACATGCTTCAGAGTTTCTAACATGGACAAGTGATCAGCCACTTGATTCTATATTCCTTTACGGTCTCGGATCTCCAAGTCAAATTCCTGGAAGAGTAAAACCCAACCGATTAGCCTTGGTCTAGCATATTTCTTTTCAAACAATTACCTATTAGATGCATGTCTATGTAGACGATGAATTTGGTACCGACCAATAGGCCCAAAATTTATCAAATGCCCACACTACAACAAGCAACTCCTCTTCTCTCACATTATAATTTATTTGAGATGCAGTGAGAGTCTTGATTGGGTAGTAAATTGAGTGAAATATTTTGGTCCTCCTCTGACCTAAATACAGCCCCAATTGCACCATCACTAGCGTTACACATCAGCTCGAATGGCTTGTTCCAGTCAGGAGCCACTATGATTGGTGAACTCACTAACTTCTTTTTCAGCTCCTCGAATGCTTTCAGTGAAGCATCGTCAAACTTGAATATCACATCCTTATCTAACAACCTGTACAAAGGAGAGTAATCTTTTTAGAAATCCTTTATAAATCGGCCAAACCTGCATGTCCTAGAAAACTCCTAGCTCCATTCACAAAAATTGGTGGTGGAAACTTTTCAATTTCATCCACCTTAACCTTGCCAACTTCTAGTCCATCTTTGGACACCTTGTTCCCTAACACTATACCTTCACGTACCATAAAATGTCACTTTTCCCAATTCAGTACCAGATTAGTCTCCTCGCACCTAGAAAGCACTTTAGAAATATTGGGCAAGCATTTATCAAAAGAAGAACCAAACACAGAAGTATCATCCATAAAGACCTCCACAAACTGTTCCATCATGTCGATGAAAATAGCCATCATACACCTTTGAAAAGTCGCAAGTGCATTACATAACCCGAATGGCATTCTGTTAAATGCATAAGTGCCATAAGGGCATGTAAAAATAGTCTTTTCTTGATCTTCTGGGGAAATAACAATCTGATTATACCTATAATAGTTGTCAAGGAAATATTATTCCTATCCAGCTAACCTGTCAAGCATTTGATCAATGAAGGGGAGAGGGAAGTGATCTCTTCATGTAGCATTATTCAACTTCCTATAATATATGCATATTTACCAACCAGTCACAGTCCTAGTTGGGATTAACTCATTTTGTTCATTCACTACAACAATCATGCCCCCCTTTTTAGGTACTTATTGGACAAGGCTTACACACTTACTATCGGAGATAGGAAATACTATACCTGCGTCGAGCAACTTAATCACTTCTTATATGACCACCTCTTTCATGATTGGATTTAGGCGGAGTTGATCTTCCATGCAGAATGCAGGGCTAATACCCGTTATGTCAGATATTGTCCAGCCAATGGCATGTTTTTTCTCCCTCAGCACCCTTATAACTTTTCTTCCTGCAAGTTAGACAAATGAGAAGAAACAATCACAGGTAAAGAGTTAGAACTTCCCAAATATGTCTAATTAAGATGAGATGGTAAGGGTTTAAGTTCCAATTTTTTGGGCCTCCTCAACTGAGGGTTTAGGAGGGCGGGCCGATTGGCCTATCCAGAGGCTCAATTTGATATTTCTCTCATGTATTCGCAAGATGAATCCAAAATTTGCAATATTTCCTCAACCTCTTCTTCATGTTCCAAGTGATTGAACAACATCAATGCCTTTTGTCGTGAATCTTCTTTAAACGCACTTGCTCTACAGTTGGTTCATTTATCTCCACCACAAAAATCATGGGCAGGTTCTCGTAATGACGAGGTAACTGAATGGCTTGATATACATTGAAGACTTCTTCTTCAATTTCCACCCTCATGATCATCTTACTTTCTCGGATTTTGATAATTGCATCTCTAGTAGCTAATAGAGGTCGTCCCAAGATGATTGGAACTCACTCATCAGCCTCTAGTCCGAGATGATAAAATCTGCAGGGAAAACAAACTTCCTAATCTGCAACAAGACGTCCTCAATTACCCCCTTAGGATAAACATAAGATCTGTCAGTTAACTGTAGCATCACCGTGGTGGGTCTTAGAGCTCCTAAGCCCAATTGCTTAAACACTGACAACGGCATCAGATTGATACTTGCACCCACATCACACAAGGCTCTACCCACATCAATTTCACCAATCCTTACGGAGATGGTAAAACTACCCGGATCTTAAGATTTTGTGGAAGCTTATGTAATCCTGGAAGTGCACTCCTCAGTAAGTGCAACGATCTCAAACTCAGTTAACCTCCTCTTATTTGCCACTATATCCTTAATATATTTTTCACATTTTGGGACATCACGGAGCATGTCCACCAAATGGATGTTCAAGTTTATCTACTTCAGCATATCTAGAAATTTGTGAAACATGTGGTCATCATTCTTCTTTCTCAATCTTTGAGGAAAGGGGGGTGGCACCGTCTCTGATATATGGTCAGTCTCTGTTTTGTTTTTCTTATCTACCTCTACAGGTTTTGGCACTCTTTCTTCTTCGAGCTAGACGATTCCTTTTTCTTCTTAGGCACTTCTACCAACTCTATCCCATTTCTAAACGGCACTCTATTGACTTGAGGATTTTTATCTGTATCACTTGGGAGAGCTCCTGCAGGTCTAGTATTCTAATTGTTAGCCATTTGCCCAAACTGCCTCTCAAGGTTTTCAAAGTCTGTGTGCAATTGTTGATTCTCATCCCTAATTTGTTGATTCTCATCCATTGCTTTCTGATTGTCTATCAAGAGCTTTTTCATCATGTCAGTCAAACTCTCCTTTGTTTGTTGTGGGGGTTTATGTGGCTGATTGTAATTAGCTTGAGGCATGTTATTCTGATTTTCACCCCAAGAGCAATTAGGATGATTCCTATAGTTCGCATTATATGTGTCACCATATTGAGCATTTTGATTAATCGGCCCTCTAGCTTGTTTCCCCACATAGTAGATGGATTCAGGATTCACAAGGCATATGTCACTTGTGTGACCTTCACCACATAATTCGCAACAAGTAGACATCTTTTGCACATGTTGCATCTGTTGTGCTTGGTGCATTGTCATTTTATTCATCTGATTTGCTAATATCGCTATATCTACCCTCATGGATGAGAAATCTTCAAGCTCAATTACATCTGTTGCCTTTTGTTTAAGTGCTCTTCGTGGTTCCCCATCTCCTTGCCAATTATTATCATTAGCAGTGAAATCATTTATCAGGATCTGGATTTTACTATACGGTATTTCCATGCAACTACCCCACATGGTGAGTCAAAATTCATCTTTGATGTCTCGTCCATCCCATCAACGAAAGTGTGACCCAACACCTTATCCGTTTGACAATTATGTGGGCAGTCTCTGAGTAGCTTCTTGTATCTTCTCCAAGATTGACGAAGAGTCTAACCATCTCATTGTTGAAACCCAAGAATCGGGCTCCTCAACGACTTTGTCTTCTTGGTGGGAAAAAAGTTGATTAAGAATTTTCGTGCTAGATCATCCCAATTGTGGATCGAGTTTGCAGACTCCTTCTGCAACCATTCTTTGGCTTCCCGCAGCAGTGAAAAGGGAAACAACGTCAGTCTGACGTAGTCTTTGGAAACATACGGATAATTATAAGTATCCGCAATTTCAATAGATTCTGAATGTGCCATTGCAGATCTTTATGAGATAGACCCACATACTTCCCTGTGGACTGAATCAGTTGTACCACGTACTATTTGAGCTCAAAGTGACCCGTGATATCAAGATTCACTATAGCCTGAGTCATATTAGCAAGATTAGGCCTTGTAGCCTTTATCATGGGTCGCTCTTCATTACCTACCATCTCAAGTGGTTGAGGTTTAACTACGATGTCCAACTCTCCTTCTGTTCTAGATCTAGCTTCGACTTCCCTCCTTACCATGTGAAGTGTTCATTCTATTTCAGGATCAAGAGGAAGGATGTTGTTCTCACTTCTACTCCTCTGCATTCAAGAGAAGAGCCTGCATTATAACAAATAAAGCAAGCTAAAAATTAAAACTTGAACGAATAACGAATAAAAGCTTCACTTAAATAAACAATCAATAACTAAGTCCCATGCAATGACGCCAAAAACTTGTTGGTTCCCCAAGTACACGCAAGTATACGTGGCCGTCAAGTTATAAAATGACTCGTAAGTTGAATGTCGAACCCACACAGACTTAGATTAATCGTTAACTAAGAAAACTAAATCAATTAACTGTCCAAGATAATAAAAAATATTTATCTACCAAACTACTTTTCAAGAGATTGAACAAGTAATTAGCTAATTTATCAGGGATGCAATGGTGTGTTTTGGAATTTACTCAGAGGAGATGAATATTCCAGGGTTGTGGTCGGTTTATCAATCCCATTAAGTTCAATAACCACACTTGTTAATCTATATTATCAATGGTTGCTAATTGACCGGATCGTTTATATAATATTCCCACAAAACATACTCGCCTATCCACAATATATCAATCTTATATTCCTATGATATTGAGTTTATCATGAACGAATATAATACGGTGTTCAACTAAGCAAGGCTATTAGGTATATTCCTATCCTAACCGCGAAATCGTTCCCCAAGCTAGGAATTTAGAAACAAGCTCTCTTCAATTCTACTCTAATCTAAACATGGCTTTCCCAAGCATAGCATAGATATTAGGGTGAATTGGTAGCTACAACAGTTCACAAGTTAAAACTAGAATTAAAGAAACCACTACACGATGATAATCCGAATTAAAGAAGATGTAAACCCTAAACCCAAAAACCAAAACCCACATGCTCTCTCCTCTCTCCTTTCTCTAGCAACAAGAATGGCCAACTAGGGCAGCCATAGTTGCGCCTCTCTCTCCTCAGCCTTTATATGTGGCAGAGCCACCTCCATCCATTGAAGAGAGCATCCAAAACCCTAACAATCAAAATACATATGGTGCACGCCTGTACCAAGAAAAAACAGCCGCTACTTTAAACCAAAAATACTTGAAACCTATTGAAGTTATATATGGAGTTCCAACAATTCAGTTTTCAATGGATGAACAGATGGAATTCGCAAAGGAGAAGGGATTGCATCAAGCTACTGTGGTGAAGCTTTCTTCAAACACATCAGATGTATCCACATTAAGAAACTTACTGCCGAAAATTTTCGGCATCAAAGGACAAGCTTTGATCGGCCAACTTGCACCTAGACAATTACTTATTTGGGTTGCTCAACATGAAGACTTCGTTAAGTCACTTGAAAGGTCAGTTAACTACTTTAAATACAATGGTAAGGAGCACCAGATCCCACTATTTCCATGGTATGTTGGTTTTAATGTAGAGGAAACGACGAAGGCAGTTGTTTGGATTTCATTGTCGAATCTGCCGACTGAGTTGTTTGCTAAGAAAGCTTTGTTGTCCATAGCTTCAGCTGTTGGTAGGCCCATAGCCATTGATAAAGCTACTCAGATCAAGTCACGTCCTAATGCTGCAAGATTTAAAGTGATTCTTGATTTAATGGACAAATTACCTGAGAAGCTGTCTTTGTAATTTGTGGATAAACAAACAAGCAAGATAGTTGAATTCTTTCAAGATTTTGTTTATGATAACTTACCATTGTATTGTAACTATCCTAAAAATATCAAGGACATGTTGAAAACACATGTCGCAGGTTAAATAAAAATACAGTAAGGAATATGCAAGGCGCTGAAGAAACTGTTATGCAACAGGAGGAGCAAGCAGTCATGAGCGAAAGATTTTTTGTTGAAAAATTACAAGGGCATGCGAGGGATTCTTGAATGCTAAGAAACAACAAAATTTGGAGCTTCTTAAGGCTGGTGATGTACTGGTTGAAGGTGCACCAGGTGATCGAGCTCTGGCTAGAGCTTCTAAGAAAGTGGTCGTGGCAATGATACTGGTGTGGATATGCAACCTACTGTTAAGAAGTGTGACAGAGACTGTTGCTGTGCAGACTGTCCGAGCTGGTGTTGTTGGTCATGGTACTGGTTTGATTCGAGATACAAATGGTAACGAACAACAAGAGGTTACACTGGTTGATCAAGGAGGTAGGAGTGGTAAGGTTGATGCTATAGAAATTGAGCAATTGAGTAGGGATCAACATAAACCAGTTTTTAAACTCCCTCGTGACATTACCAGCTGCTACTTCTTTAGCGAGGATTTAGCAGGCTGTTGGTTCTGCTCTACAAAATCATAATATTGTACTGAATGCTCTTAGGTTCAAACGATTAATGATCGAGGTGTAGTGACTGCTGTAAGTGCTGAAAAACCAGCAGGTTCTGAAGCTACAGCTATGAAGAATTTTTCTCAGGAGTTGGGACAGGGAAAAGAAAATTGGTAAGGGCCCTGGTGTTGATCGTGTTCAAGCTAAGGTTGCTACTACAGTTGATGGGCACATCAATACTAGGCAGAAGTAGATTAATGATCATCAAAAAATAGGTGAGGCGGAGAAGGGACATACCGCTGGTGCAGTGAATACAACTGCTGATAGAGCTGATATTGATGCTGTTGAATCAGTTTTTCAAAGAACTAAGGTTACTAATGAGGGCCCTACATGAGCTGGGAAAAATACTTTTGTAAGAGAAAATCTTACGTGCAGATGGTATCAGTTGAGCAGGATAAGAAAATTGGGCTGTGTGATCGACCTACTGCTGCAATTGAAATAGCTGAAAAACCAGGCAGTTTTAAAAGCTACTGGTGTGCTTGATGAGGGGCAAGATGTTGCAGGTGTTGATGAGATAGTGCAGAACCTAAAGGTGTTAAGGAAGTAATTACAGATGGTAATAAACTACAAAAACCTATAGCTGACCATGCCTCTGTTGGTGTAAAAATAGCCCTTATGCAGGAATTGGGACGCTAGAATCTGCTAAGAAGGAGCACAAGGCTTCAGTGAAATGCGTATCGTGCTATCTCCTAGACCTACTGGAAAGTTAATTATACATGAGGATTTTGCTAATGATGCATCTACTAATCCTAATGAGCTACTGGAATAGGTTGCAAACTCTAGAAGCAAGGAAGAAGTGGATGTGAATAGAAAGGACAGTTGGAGTTCAGTAACACGCAAAAAGAAGGCATCAACTGGAATTCTTTCTCCCATTCGATCTGCTGGTGACAAGCATTTTTGTAGTACAAATGCTTATGATGTTTTGATGGTGGAGGATCCCGTAACAAGTGACAACATAGAGAAGTATTCAACAGATAAGAAAGGGCAGCTTGTGGTAGTTTCTAGGAGCTCTATGGCACCTGCTATTGTTAACCTTATTGCAATTGGAGCTAAAATTCTGGGAAGCATGAATCCTTTGCAAGTTCTGCCAGGGATTTTGCCTAATCCAACGAAAGGACTGTCTCTTCAATAGGTGAAGGAAAACAATGGCATGATTGGGGTTTGTCTGAATACATCCCAATATGATATTCCCTCCAATGATTTGTTCGATCGATCTGGCAACATGTTACAAGTTTCAAACAACCAGCAAACTTTATCCATGATGTCGTCGGCAACAAAATAACCAAAAAGAGAGGCTGACCATACAAAAGAAGAAAATGATGACATGATGAGCGAAGACGAGTTGAACAATGAACTTGCACAGAATTTAAACGAGCTACAGGAGGCAGTTAGCTCTAAGTGTAAGACATGGACTGACCAAGTCGAAGAGTGTGATGAAGGTGAAGAAAATTATGTTGGTGATTCCCAGGAGCTAAGCACTCAAGAAATTGGTTCTTCAACACGACAAGGTGATAAAGCTAAGTCCTAATGCTGCTGCTTACGTTCCTACTGGGCAACAACTATCAGGTACAGTTTCTAAGCTTAATTTGATCCAAAAATCCACCGGATATGTAGCTATTACAAGTGGAGTGGCTACACAATATAACTTCACACCTACAAACATCCTCCAAGCTCTTGTAACTCATGACATGGATAATTTAAAAGCTCTTGATAATCCGAGGAATGAGCAAGGTGTACTAGTGCCCGGATACAACCCTATTAATGCATTTGGTGTGGACATGGGGCAAGATTTTATGAAGAAGCGGAAGAGGAAGAACTCCTAGATGCCTTCTTTAAAAATGTATATAGGGAGGGAGATCTTTCACCTAGATATATGAAAAGTGGATCCATCAAAAACAAAAAGAAGACTTATGAGAGGCAACATAGCTGGGACGGCAAGGTAACAAGAGGTTGTCATTAGGAAACCTCCAATGAGAACCGCAAAGCAAAAAGTGGCTGCCCCAACTACGTCCACAAGATCCAACCATTCCAAGAGGAAATGATGAATTTTGAGTATATATTGAAGAGCTTGAAGAAGAATGCAAGGAGCTACAAATTGAAGAGTGCACAAGGTTGAAGAAAGAGGAGCAAGACTCAATTATTACCTTGTTTTATTTTATCACTTTTTAAGTACCATAATTTGTAATATCATCATAAAGTATGTTATAAACTCTGTGATGATCATAGAGTACTCAGTTCTTAGTAGTTCATATGTTCTTCATGCTTGCTAGTAGATGGGGTTCTTTTATGCCTCAATATGATTTGTAAGGTAAGGTCTAGCCCAATATGTGTTTTCTTATGTCCTATGCCATTGGAAATGTATCCAAACGGTATGAGATTATATGCCCTCGTGAGACTTTGCCGGCAGCTACACCACGATTCTCTACATGAGGCTGCCATCATAAGGCAATGTGAGGCGCAGAGGAATGATTATATAGCCAAGTCACAGAGGCAACACTACTGGTTCTTTTGTACCTATTATTTGTACTTTTCCTATGTGATTTCTTTTTATATTAATAACAAGACCTAGGCACCTCGACTAGTGAAATGCCTTAAAAAAAGAATTAAAGAATATGTAATTAATAAATGTTAATAACCATGTCAACCACAACTCTAGAAATTAGAGTGCTTAGACACTCATGTTTGTAGTGACAATTTTTCAAGTATTTTGTATAAACAAATTACAAAGAAAATATGAAGGAATGAAAAACTCGATTATTTTTTCCTCCAAAAATCGTTACACGCGATGTTCTTGCCTCCAAATAATGTTCCCCAAAGTCTTCTTTCCATCCAAAGTAGTGTGTCCCCCTTAAAAACACGTTTTCTTGATTTATTTATAATGGCTAGGGTTTGTTGGGGCGAATTGGGCTTCTCCTAATTCGGATGGGAGAAGCTGAAATTTTTTGCTCTGGTCATGGTCTCGCTAATTGACCCTCACTTTGTTGTCCGAGACTTTTCTGGTTTCTTATGCTCTGGTCCCGGTCTCGCAAAGTGAACCTCGCTTCGCTGTCCCGGACCTAGGCACCAAACTTATACTTCATCTAGATTCTTCCGTTTTTTTTACTTCACTTTGCATGAAAACTTTCCAAATCAATTTCAATTGACCCCTACACATATAAATAAAATTATTAAGCTCGAGTCACGAATATTCACACAACAATTAATAAGATCGTGGTATAATGCAAGGCAAATTACATGCAAGAACATGGATTTTTAGCCAAACATCACTATTGCACATCCAAAACCCATATGTAACACCTCTAAAACTCACTCGAGCCCCCGGGTTCCAAAACCAAACATGCACACAAGTCTAAAATATTATATGGACTTGCTCGTGCAATCAACACATCAAAATAACATCTAAAATCACGAATCGAACACCAAGATGCATGAAATTAAAATGATGACTCAAGAAACTCTAGAATTGCAATTAAGCATCCGAATCCTATCAAACCAACTCTGAATTGCACCAAATTTTGCAAATAAGTTTCAAATAACAAAACAAACCTATTCCATATCCCGATACAAAAATCCAAACCCGCTAATCATAAACTCAACCTACAGTCAGACCTAGGAAATTTTCAAACTTTCAAATTGCTAACCTTCGGTAAAACAAGCCAAATCAACCAAGGGGCCTCCGATTTTAATTTTGGGCATATATCCAAGTACAAAATAACAATACAAACCTACAGGAATAGTCAAAATACTAATCCGAGATCGTTTATCCAAAATGTTGACCATGGTTAACTCTATCCTCATTATTAGTCAAAATTATAATTTTTAACAAGATTTCAAAAAAAAAAAAAACTTTTCGAAATCGATAGGGACCATGCACACAAACCAAGAAACATCAAATGATGCTACGGGAGGTTTCAGAATAGGAAAATAAGGGTAAGTACTTAAAAATACCTATCGGGTGGTCACATGAAGCATAGAAACTGACTCCAATGACTCCCACAAAGAAAATTTACCATATATAAGCGCACTCAATACTAGAATCACATAATGCCTTCCTTCACCTAGAAACGTGTGTGAGAGGAAAATGGATCAATATGTCAGTTTAGAAAGGCTGTAAAGTTTGGGCTTAAAAAAATTGAAGAGGTTGAAACAAAATAATGGCATGATATCTTAACAGTTAAAAAGCATATAAATGTTGAAGCAAATACTGACCTGAGTCACATGAACCAGGTTCATTGACGATTTTTGAAAATGTGAGCAAAACCTTCTAGATGTGAAATACCATTTGTCACTTATTTTGTCCTAAGTCTACCATGTGTACCTGTAACAATATAGATTGAGTTAGATGTTGCCAGAAAATTCTTTTTACCATTGTACATTTCCTTCTTCACATAGGTAATCATCGAGGGACCAAGTCCTTAGTTGAGCTTGATCAACCCTAACTCCAGACGGTTTCTTTCAAAATTTTCTTTGCTCAGTGCCTTGGTGAAGATAAATATCTGCTACCTGGTCCTCCATCTTGTAGAACTTCATACAGATAAGACCATTTTCAACATTGTCCCTAAAGAAGTGATGTCACACATCAATATGATTTGTCCTCTTATGTTACACCAGATTCTGTGCAATATTGAGAACAATTGTGTTATCACATAATAAGGGCACACAATCTGTAAACATACCAAATTCTTCAAGAGTCCTATTTTTCCTCTCCAACACACCATTTTGCTGAGGTGTTCTAGCAGCAGAAAAATTGCAATTTATACTATTTTCAGCACAAAATTCATGAAACTTGGCATTACTGTCAAATTCGGTGCCATGATCGGATCTGGTACTCACAACATGATTTCCTAGCTTCACTTGAATCTGATTCACAAATGCAACAAATAATGAAGATGTTTCATCTTTGATCCTGAGAAATAATGTCAATGTGAATCTAAATATTCGTCCATAATCACAAAGATGTACTTTTTTCCTCCTCTTCTAGGAATCTTCATAGGTCCATAGAGATTCATATGAAGGAGATTAAGTGGACTAGAGGTTCTCACTTCTTTCTTTGGTTCAAACAAGGATTTGACATGATTCCCTTTTGCACAGGCATCACAGACCTTCTGATCCTTGAACTTTGACTTAGGCAACCCATGAACCAGATCCTTCTTGATCAACTTGTTCAGCAAAGTAAACCTTACATGCCCAGGTCGTCTATGCCATAACTCATCATCATCATTAATGGCACTCAAGCATGTTAAATCACCACCATTCAGTGAGTGAAAGTTTTTAACATAGATGTTCTTGAACCATTTGTCTATCAACACTATCTCACCAGTTTTGAGATTGGTGACAGTGCAAAATTTTGATATGAACTTCACTTCATTTCCCTTGTCACAGATTTGGGACACATTCAACAAGCTATATTTCAATCCATTCACATAGTACACATTCTTAGTTCCATGAAAAAGTGTTTTGCCAATTTTGTCAACACCAAGAATATAGCACTTCTTGTCGTTTTCAAAGGACATACACCCACCTTTAATGGCCTTGAGTTAGAGGAAATCATCTATTCTTCCGGTCATATGCTTCGAGCAACCACTATCCATGTACAATTGTTTACTACTTCCTCTCACTCCAACCTGCATACAAGATCACTATTAGACTAAGGAACCCAAGCTAGCTTGGTCCTTTATAATGATAGAATAGGTGAATCAAACTTCTTTTTCACATACAGGCAACACATATTCTCTTCTTAGACAACCAGGTTCCTCAACAGAAGGCTATTTCTTTTGAGAGTAAGTTTTCAAGTTTCATTTTAATTAAGAAAATTTACCTCAGCCTCCTCCTTGTCATCATCATCATTAGATGTAGACATGAGTGCAAATATAGAATCATATTCTAAGGATCCATTTTCAACAACCAACATGGATGTATCTCCTTGGTCATCTTCACTTGAGGAATCTCCAAGGCAATAAAAGCTTGATTCACCATGTTGCCAGCAACATCTCTTATTTTAAACCTCCTATCAGGGACCGGGTTCCTCTTGGCCACCTTGTCATTTTTTTTTTAGTGATTCTGCTTATAAAGAGGATATTCTTTAATGAATTGTCAAGGTTTTTCACACTTTTAACAACATTCATTTCGTTTCAAAGTCCTACTAGAACTTTCTGTCTTGTTAATTCCTTCCTTTTTTTGAACCAAATTTGGATTCTTTTAGTGAGATAAGCCAAGTCAAACCATCACTGCTTGAGTCACTATTGGCAGCCTTGAGGACCAGATTCTTCTCCTTCATGGGTTATCTTCTTTCAAGATCTTTCTTTCTCTTCATCTCATAAGTTTGAGATTTCCAATTAACACGTCAGTGGTCAGCTTTTGTAGGTCTGTGGCTTCAGTGATGACATTCACCTTATTTTCCTAGGAACCTAGTAGAATTCAATATCTTCTAGACCACCTTGTTTGTAGGTATGATTTCTAAAAGAAAATGTAGTTCATTGAGAATGAAGGTAAAACGTGTATGCATATCTTGAATGGACTCATCCTCCTTCATCTTGAAAAGCTCAAATCTTGAATGCATATCTTGTTGGTAATTGCTTTACATGAGTAGTTCCCTCATGATCAGTTTTGAGAGCTTCTCAGATCTCATTAGTAGACTCACATGCTAAGATACAACCGTATTCCTCTAATCCAATTCCGCATAAAAGAATCTTCTTTGCCTCGAAGTTATTTTCAAGAGTCTCTCTGTTAGCATTGTTATATTGTTTTCTTGTCTTTGGGATAGTTCTTGTTCCCTCTCCAACAACTTTCATGAGAATGGAAAGAGCATCACAAATCACGTCCCACAACTCTGAGTCCTTAGCCACGATGAATTAATGCATTCTCTTCTTCCACATCCATAATACTTGTCATTGAATCTTGGGGATCTTTTGGTTGATGGTCTTTCGTCGAGGTTTGGTGGACCAACCATGATGAAGATCCTTTCTAGATGTTAAACTTTTAGAAATAACCTATTTTGATACCAACTGATAGAAACTAGGTTCCACCAAAAAATATAAAGAACCGGGTTCTCTATCAGTTTCTACAGTAAACAAACAATAAGTAAAGAACACACGATATTTGCGTGGAAAACTCCCTGCTCAAAGGATAAAAACCATGACCTACCCTAGTAGGATTTCACCTCCACTAAACTAATCCAACTTTAGATTAAAACCTATTGTAATCTAGGAATTAAACTACTAATGTAACAATCTGATCGGTCGTTTTGAGTATTGTAGCCCCGTTACCCTATTTGTTGCTTATTATGTGTTCATTTGTGGTTATGTGAGGAGGTTAGTTGGTTTGGTTCCAGGGATGTTTCGGAATGAATCGTCTCATTTTGTCCCAAGGTTGGAAGCTTAAATTGAAAGAGTTGAATCGTCTCACTTCTGAACTTGATATTGAGGGTATGAATCCCTAGAATATATGTTATATGGTTGGTCTTGGGGTGGCGTACATGCTAGGTGATGGGCGTTTGGGCGTGCACCATGGTAATTATGACTTGGTTGATTCTGTGGTACTATATAATTATCTAGTCTTGTTCATATCCGTGTAATTCCTATGTGTTAGAGTACTTGAGTTGTGATCCATATTAGAAATCACTTTCAGCCTATGTGCTTATTTTGTTGGGACCCACTAAGGTCATTTCTGCTGTCGAGTTATTTGCTCAACTTGCAATTATGTACTCAGTTATCTCAGTCTCTCTTATCATTTTACTGTTACATCATGTTATCATTGTTCGGACTGAGTGGTATGAGATTTGTTAGCCCGTGAGACTAGAGAGATTGATGACTAAGTTTGGTCCTGAGAGCCGTATTGTGAGTGATATTCATGGGATCGGGTTGCAGGACGTATAAGGATTTATCGTCTTATATATTATTATGGGATCGGGCTGCACACCTCAGTAGGCATATTGGCTTTATATTAGCGCTTAGGCAGGATCCGCCCCTCCGGAGTCTGACATACCACCAGTGAGTGCATGTATTGTACAATGCTAAGTGAATGTGTGTGATGAGTTAGAGTTTAAGACAAACAGGCTGTATACTCTGAGAGTATAAATACCTTGGAGTATCAATGTGATGCATTACATTTGACACGCATATTTGACTTGTAGGCATAGAGATGTGACATTCCTCATGCTAGCTGTACTTGCCATATTTTATCAGTGTTGGGCTTAAATTTCTGAACTTGGAAGCATGCCTAAATTTCAATACTTTGTACGATATGAATATAGAAGTTCTCTGAGTTATTGCTGTCATTATCTTGTTATACCTGTGTTTCCATTATTTGATTCAGGTCGTATCTTACTGAGCTCGTCACTAATTTCAGCCCAAGGTTAGTCCTATTACTTATTGAGTACATTGGGTCGGTTGTACTTATATTACACTCTGCATTTCGTGTGCAGATCTAGGTACATCTGAACGTGGTGATTGCTAGGTATGACTTTAGTACCTGCTCGGAGACTTTGAGGTAGCTGCTATGACGCCCGCAGACCTTGACTCTTCTTCCTCTTGTTTTATTTCAGTAATGTTCTATTTTCTCAGACAGTTGTACTAAAGTTTTAGATTATGTTGACATTAGTAGCTCATGTACTCGGTGACACAAGGAATTTGGAATTTGTTATAGTTGAGTTTCATTTGTTTTTATCAGTTATTTATGAGATTTTCCACTGTTGAACTTGTTAAAGATCATGTTTTTAATTCAAATGTATAGTTCTTATGTGATTGCCGGCTTGCCTAGTATTGTGATATGTGTCATCATGACAGGTTGGGATTTGGGCCGTGACAACTAATCTCCCACCCATTACAATAACTTTATTGTAATCCCTCTGTAAAAACTCTATTACGAAGTAACACTCTTGACTAACTCAACTCAACCAACCAAAACAATAATGGCTGAATAATATCCTACCGAATACTTCTAGAAAGTTGTGTAGGTATACAAGTAAAGAACAAAAGACAAAGACTCAACAAACTTAAGCACTCAAAACATCTTCAGTGTTGAGATCTGGTCTTTAGTTTGTTGCAATTTTGTTCTTGAGTGCACCTCGAGAAAACACTGGTGGCGGGCACTTGAGATAATAGGTTTTTTAGAATGTCAAGTGTTATGTCAAACCTTGTATCTTGTTTGTTGATACCTAATTTTGCCCTCATATTTTTTTAAATATCATATATATTTACAAACTATCCTTTTTTCATCATCACAAATTTACAAGAGTCATATAAGTATTTTCTGTAATTTTTTCATAATTTTTAAGACTTTAAAATTTATTTTCTTGCATTTAATGGTTCACATATTTATTAATTACCCTTTCAAATTATTTTTTGATGACTTCATCATCGAAACTTATTATTTACATCCACATACATGTTTACAATGTTTTTACTTCATTTCATAAACTTATATTTTTATTTTTGAGCTAATTACATAAGTTTGCAATAATAGCCTATGTTCTACGCATAACTAAATTTATTACATTATTAATGCTAAAATATAATTTTTATATTTTTTTAATATTAAGCTATTATTTTAAATCATTTTACTGTATGACTAATATTTTACTATTTATAAATTACTTTTTGTAATTTTTTTTTTAACAATTTTCGGATATTTTAGTTCATAGCTCAATCCTAAGAAAATTTTCGGACCAAAAGATGGTCCAAACCTTAGACCAATCTCCTCTGGCCCAAACCAAACGATCCATTTATCCCAACCCGGTCGGGACCCATTTTCTCGATCCGCCCCGTTCTTCTCTTAAATCCTGACCGTTGATCTCTCAAGATCATTTGGCCCTCACTCACCCAAGCCCTTTTAATTTACCAAAACCGGAAACCCTACCTCATTTCCTGCCTAACAGCCTCCCCCAAACCATCTCAAATTTTCTCCCTTCTCTGAGATAAACCCTAGCAGCCGCCTTCCCTAATCTTCTCCAAAACCGATCAAGCCATGGATTCCCTATGTGATTCACTTACCTTTTATGAATTATCTCGTTGCTTCTTACAAGATTATGGTATTACATAGTACTAGCTCCATTTTTGGCACGTACCAATCTCTCAAATCATATGCCATCGTCTTCAATCTTTTAGATTTAAATGATATTTTGGTTGTATACACTCACTACCAGGCCATATGGGTCTAATTCAGTGATATCTTGTACTACATTTTTGTTCTCCGTCTTGAACTAGGGTTTACCTGATTTCTCCTAAATTGATTCTGAATCGATTGCACATGCTATTATTTCCATTTTTTGTGTTTACTTGACTGTTTTTCCTCGTTTGTATGTTCAATTTTTCTACTATATAAACCCATCCCTCAACTCCCCTATGACGGACTATAACTATTGATATTACTCTCTCATTCTCACTCGTTCTGCTATTCTAAATTTTGAGACCTTGGTCGACCGAAAGCCAAGGTCAGCGGAACTCGATTGTTAATCTTTTGGTAGTGCAAACACTGCCCACGGTTCACTTGAAACCCTTGAGAACTCTGACGCACTGGGATTTTTGGAGTCCTACTGTTCTTTCTCCACTACAGGTGACTAAACTACTCTTGGCATTTAATTTTTCCTTTACTTTCTCACTAATTTGCAACTGGTGAATACCTTGACTCTTGCAATTCTATCATCTTTTACTGTGTTCATGCTATGTATATCCATTTTGTTCGAATTTATTGTGAACCAATATGATTTCGATGTTGTGTTGACTTTTCTTGCAATCTTATCCTCCTAGTCTGCAATCTTGTATATTCTAGCACATAAACCTACCTAAATCTGAAACTTTTATATCTGCTCATTATGTGTGCCTTTCAATTTAGCATAATCATGTTTATGTGTCTTGGCTAGAGCGATTGATGGCTACAACTTTATGAACGAAGTGTTTAAACCGTTCTATGAGTATTTCGTCACTTGTATAATATGGCATCCCTTTGGATAAGTAAGTTATTCACCTGGGATTGGTCAATGTGTGTTGTTGGACCTGGTAACTAGATTCAGGTGTGCTCTAGTTGTCTTATGAGCTTGTGGTTTGGGCTTACTGTTTGTCCTGAGGAGGCCTAGGAATACCCCTGGGTTACTTTTGCAATGGGTCTATAATTACTTTAGTGGGCTTATATTTGTTTCAGTCTGTTTTTTGGCATATTCTTATTTTTATTATTTCATTTGGGCCTGTTATAACTTGTAATAACAAACAATGGGTAGTAAAAAGGGAAGATGGGTACTCCAACTCTCGCACGAACGAGTAGAAAACATGGCTATAAGATCTAATTCCCTTGTTTGAAATTTGTTTTGACATGCTACGATTCTACACACTAATAGAAATCATGTCTATATGAATCACGCACACACTTCACTTGACGTGTCTAACACTAGTACAATATACAAAGCATGCTAGCTTAAGTAATTGCTACACTTGTTTCCATATCTACTATTTAACTCTTTAGACAACATGTTTATAGGAATCAAAAACCTTGCTTAACTATTAGACCGCATGCCTATAGGATACAATAATGCACTCCTTTGATAATACTCATCTAGACACCATGACTATAGAGTTTTAATCAACTAATCAACTGCTTTTTCTTACTTTTATACTGCCTCACTTAGATGAAATGCTTATAGGGATAAAGTTTTATAAAACCAAGTCTAATTGTCAATTCTTAGAAATCATGCCTATAGGATACTGTCACTTGCATAAGAAACTGTTTACGAAATTAACGCTGTTAATTCTGGACTCTCAAAGCTATTTTACCGCCTCATTGCGCCACAATTAGATATCATGCCTATAGGGTTTGTAACATTTATAAGATGCAAATTCGTGAATCTAAGGTTGTAGTACCGTATGTACGATGCTGGAAACCATAATCATATAGAAACTATTCCTACAGGATTTTACGACTCTAATGTGTCTTAACTGTCTATTTCCTAAATCTGCCCGTGTGTAGTTCTTGCTTATGGCGAACTTGAGATATTTGTTGTCTTTATGTGAATTCCTATATGTTTGAATGCGTGCCTTGTTTTATCATTTTGAGCATCTTAAGTAAATTCTAGACCCACCTAATAGTAGGTCTAAAAGCCTCCTAGATCATAGGCATGGGACGGGTTGTGCGCGTATAGGAGACGATCTAGAATTGAATTAGAGTGCTCTAAGTAAACAACTTTAACATAGTAATCGGGTAGAAGGATATGATAGTCTGTGCCTGCTGAATATTATGAGCAACCCCTACACTAAGGGAGTTGCAAAGTATTATTTATCTTGCACGGGGTGATCTTTTAGGCTAAAAAACTTAGGACCCCCTCCCTTTATGTGTCTGTTGTTCACACTTAGTCATCAAATATAGACGAAAACAGCTGTATCTGTGTAACCTTTGAGACTCGTATTTATATATCTTTGTTGACCCATGTCACTGCATAGTTTTGAAGATTGACAAATGGCTGACCAATTGAACTAGGTCCATCAGAGCACACATATTGAACTGAATAGCTGGCACATGCGTCATATATGCATAAGAGATATTTGTGAATGTGAAATATCAGTGAACCAAGAGATTGTCTCCTAATACGAAAAGGTTGCAAATTGATGAGCAGATTAAAGTCGAATTTAGCAAGGAAAGTAACAAAATAAAGGAAGTTGAGTTTGGTTCGAATTTGTTCACCCAGGTAGAGTTGGACTAGAATTGGACGACAAGCTCAACTGACTCTATAAATACTTGATGTATTTCTGCTGGAATTACGCACGCACAAAAGCTAAAGTGAATCAAAGTCTGAAAGCAAAGTTCCTAGAGTTATTTTGCTAACAGAATCAGTGTGCGATTAAAAGGCTACAGTTCAACTAGAAGAACCAGTTCCATCTAATTAATTATTGAGTCTAGTTGATTGTAGTAGGAGTTTTAATATTTTATCTTTTCAACTTTCTTAGAAGCAATTGTAATAGGTACGGTTAGTTCAAGTTAGAGTTAACTTGAGGCGTGTAGAAATTAGCTAGGGGTAGCTACTACAAAGGGATTAGAGTTAGTTCTAGGATTACAACAGAGTTTATTTTGTAAGTCCAACCAACGAGGGATTCTATAAATGTGGTAAGACTGACCATCTCATTAAAAATTGTCCTCATTAGGAAGTAGAATGGAAAAAATAGATATATGAGAGAAGGAATAAGTCCAACCCAAGAAAACCACAACAAAGGCTATGGTTGCTCCTTGGGGGGAAAGTTCAGATGAAGAATCAGAAGATCAGGAGACTGAAGATCAGGCGCTCATGGAAATTGGAGAATCTGACAAGGAATAACCTGAAGAATCAGGGGTTCAAGTGAGAGGAGGCAGCCAAATTTGGTATTTGGATAATGGCTGCTCAAAGCATATGACTGTGAACATGGAACAATTCATTTGACTTGAAAATCTCAAAGGAGGAAATGTCTCCTTTGGAAACGGAAAGAAAGGTGAAATCATTGGGGTTGGTAAGGTACGTAAGGATGACACACGATCCATTGAACATGTGTATCTAATAGATGGATTGAAATATAGCCTGATCAGTATATACAACTGTGTGACAGAGGTAACCTGGTTGCTTTTACTTCCACAAAATGTTTTGTGATTAACTTGCTTACTAACAAGATTGTTTTGCAGGGAAAAAGAATGAATAACATCTATGCCGTAGACTTTTCCACATTGTCTGAAAATGAACTCACTTGCCTAACTGTGTTGGAAAGTGATCCCCTCCTGTGGCACAAATGACTTGGTCATGCGAGTCTAACTCAGCTTAACAAACTAGTCTCTAAGGACTTAGTGGTAGGAAGATTAGGAGGACAAATTTTTTGAGATATGTGCCAGGGGGAAGCAAGTAAGGTCCCCTTTCAAAAGTAAGAAAATAGTCAGTACCACCAGGGCGTTGGAACTGGTTCATATGGATCTATGTGGTCCCATGAGAACCGTAAGTAGAGGTGGTAAGAGATATGTGATGGTGCTAGTTGATGATTATTCAAGGTTCACTTGGACCTTATTCCTGGCATCTAAGGATGAAGCATTTGATATGTTCACCTCATTTGTCAAGAAAACTCAAAATCAATTAGGACATCAACTAGCATCAATAAGATCTGACCATGGTACTAAATTTGAGAATGCTAAGTTTGCTGAGTTCTATGATAAACATGGGTTAATCAGAACTTTTCTGCTCCTAGAACCATGCTTCTATCTAGCAAACTACCTCATAGCTTCTGGGGTGAAGCAATAAACATTGCTTGTTACATAATCAATAGATGCATGACCAGACCTCTGGTAGATAAAACTCCCTATGAATTACTTAAAGGGAGAAAGCCCAACATATCCCACTTTAGGGATTTTGGATGCAAGTGTTTTGTACATAATAATGGAAAAGATTCCCTAGGAAAATTTTACCCCAGAAGTGATGAGGGAGTATTCTTAGGATATTCATCACATGCAAAGCTTATAAAGTATTAATAAAAGAACTATGTGTGTAGAAGATAGTATACATGTTGTCTTTGATGAAACTAACATTCTTGCTGAGAGATGGGAACCTGAAGATGAGGNGCACTTGGTAGCCAGGCCACTAGATAGATCAGTGATTGGCACCAAGTGGGTCTTCAGGAACAAGCTCGATGAGGATGGAACTGTTACAAGGAATAAGGCAAGATTAGTTGTTCAAGGGTATAGTCAAGATGAAGGAATTGACTATGATGAGACCTTTTCCCCTACGGAAAGACTGGAGGCAATCATACTTCTTATAGCATTTGTTGCACACATGGAATTCACTCTTCACCAGATGGATGTTAAGAGTGCCTTTCTCAATGGCTGTCTGAAAGACGATGTATTTGTCAAGCAGCCTCTAGGTATTGAAAGCAAGGAGTCACCTGACCCCGTATACAAACTCGACAAAGCTCTATATGGTCTCAAACAAGCACCAAGAGCATGGAACGAACGATTATCAAAATTCCTGCTAGAACATGGGTACAAACGAGGCAAAATTGATAGTACCTTATTCTTAAGGGAAAATGGTAAGGATCTCCTGGTTGTGCAAATATATGTGGATGGTATTATATTTGGGGCGATTTTTGAAAAATTGAGCAAGGAATTTGCTATGCTAATGGGAAGTGAGTTTGAGATGAGTATGATGGGTGAGCTAAACTTTTTCTTAGGCTTGCAAATTAAGCAAAACCCAAATGGACCAATGATCCATCAACAAAAGTATGTGAAAGAATTGCTTAAGAAGTTTAAAATGGAAGACCCAAAATAAATAGACACTCCCATAGCCACAGCTACAAAATTGGATGTGGATGAACCTGGTTCATCTGTTGATCAGAAGCTATACAGAGGGATGATTGGTTCTCTATTATATCTCGCTACCAGCAGACCTGATAATTGTTTCAGCATGGGATTGTGTGCTAGGTTTCAGGCAAATCCAAAGGAGTCCCACCTCACTATAGTAAAGAGAATTTTGAGATATTTGAAAGGCACCACTGATTTGTACCTTTGGTATCCTAAAGATAGTAATTTAGACCTTGTATGATATGCTGATGCTGATTATGCAGGATTCCTGGTTGACAGGAAAAGTACTTCAGGTATGTCTCACTTTCTGGGTTCATGCCTTGTGTCTTGGGCTAACGAGAAACAAAATTTAGTAGCCTTGACTACTGCTGAGACTGAATATGTGGCTGCAGCCTAATGTTGTGCCCAGTTGTTATGGATCAAGCAACAACTCATGTACTTTTGTATTGATGTGGGATGCATTCCTATTTTTTTTATAACACTAGTGCTATTAGTATGACGAAGAACCCGGTTCATCACAAAAGGACTAAGCACATAGATGTTAGGCACCATTTCCTAAGGGATAACTATGAAAAAGGAATGATCTCAATCGAATTTTGTGCTACTGATCATCAAATTGTTGATATATTCACTAAAGCACTTAGTAGGGAGCATTTTGAGAGAAACATGCTGGAATTAGGGATGATTAAGATTACCTAATTACAAAAAAAAAATTTAGAAAATCTTAATTAGGTATTTAATCAGATTAATAATTGCTCAGCATCATGTATTTATTGTCATACTCTTGTGTCAAGTATTAATATGATTCCCTGGATACTAATAATGTTTATCTATCTTTGTAAAATGAGGCAATTTAATGATTTCTAACAGGATGAACCTGGTTCATCCATGCTTATTCATCTGACTGACAAGGCACGTACTCTTCTCCATATATTAATTCAATTACAGTCACACATGAGTAGGATTCTATCTATATTTGGTTCATCTCAAAGTCTTTGTGCTAATCCCTAAATGAACCCGTTCCAAGAAGTCACATCATTACTCAATTAGCCTAGAAGTAGGGAACTCTTAACCATCAAATCAATGACACTCCTACAACTATTAGACTTCCACTTGAATAATTTTTCTACCCGTTGGATAATTAATAGCCATATCTTAAAAAAGGTCATCATTACTCCTCTCTTCATAAAGCTACCCTCACACCAAGTTCAACTCATACTATACAACCCAAAACTGATAACTCGCCTTTTCTTCCTAACAATACATAAAAATGTCTTCACCACCACTCGCTTTTTATTCTAATTCATCACCTAAACGTGATTAAGATGGAGGACATTCTGAATCTGTCTCCAATTCTCCATCCATTTATAGTTCTGATTCACCATAAATTTCATCAAACCTTGAAAATACACCCACTCCAAACCCTACTCCTGCCCCCAAGAATCGTCGTGTCAAAATTCTTGCCCGGAAATCTGTTGCTTCTGGGGCTAGGGAAAAATTCTTGGAGGATCTTATTAAAGCAGACAAAGGTACTAAGTCAGATTTTTCCAGTGAATCCTTTAAATCAGCCAATCAGGAAGAGGCACCTGGTTCAACGAGTTCTGAAAAACGTAACTTGAATCAATTCTGAATTTAATTCTGCTGATAAGAGATTCGTGTTGGTTGGGTCTGTTATTGATTTACAAGTACCTGGAAGGTAGAGGGGTGGTAGAAAATAAAGAACTCTTGAGAGAGAGGGAAAAGAATATGTGACGGGATCTGGGGAGGATGGTACCACGCTGGTTATCTATGGTCCCATTCCTGAAACTGTTGGAGAAAACGTCACAGATTTAGGGTGAAGCATAGTTGAGGAAGCTGCAGCAGGTCTTGCAAGTCTGAAGAAAGGAACAGATGAAGAAACTGGTGGAGTCCTATAACCCCAAGAAAAGAAGGAGTCAGAAGCCCAAGAAGGCAACTCACCCAGTTCCTTCAAACAAAAGAAAATTTTCTGAAGTTGTTGATGTTCCCGCTCCAAAAGTTAGAGCTACTCGTAGCACTGTGAGAGATGAAGAAGAGAAATTAGAAAAGGCTCTGAAAGAGAGAAAGAAGAAGAGGGCAGAAAAAGGAAAAGCAAAAGTTGGAGAGTCTGTTGAGGATATTGAGATTCAAGAGACGACGTTGGACCTGGTCCAACAGGAGGAGCAGCCTGCTCCAGGTATGGTTGAGACACCAAAACCCACAAAGGATAAGGCTTCTTCAAAGAAGTCAGCTAGAATGTCTGTCACACCAACAAGATCTATTAAGAGGACCAGGGCCAAGCCAAAGAAAGTGAAAATTGTTGAGAAAGAGGATGATGATGCAGATTGGAGTGGAGAGGAGGAGAAGGAAATAGAACAGGTGACTGACAGAGTTACCATGTTTGGAAAAAGAACAATACTGAAGAGTAAGCTTGTGAAGGATCTAGAGGAGCCTGGAATGCAATATTTGCTGGAAACTCTGGAGGTGCAGGGCTGGAAGGACCTGGTCCTTCGCATGGAAGGCAGGATGGCAAGGGCTGTGTTGGTAGAATTCATGGGAAATGCAATTGTCAAGGAAGGCAGGGTCACCTCCATGGTAAAAGGAATTGAAGTTTCCTTTGATGCTAAAGAACTGGGTGTTATTCTGAACATACCAACTGAGGGCTATGATGACTACACAAGTTAAAGATGGTCTTATATAGATGGGATGGCCTCAGCAATCAACATCACCAGATTCTCCAGTGATAGTGAGAAGGAGATCGAACCCAGGCCGGTTTACAAGAGTGAAATGAAGCCAGAGCACAAGCTACTCTTCGAGTTTGTCATCAAGTTCCTACTGCCTAGACAAGAAAGAAGGCACATTGCAAATTATATGGATCTTACCTTGATGGAATGCTTGTACAAGGGAAAGCAAATAAATTGGCCGGCTTTCATCATCCAACTCTTTGACAGAGTTGTGAATGGAACCAAAGCACACGAAATTCCATATGGCTTCATTCTGACAGCAGTTCTTGCACATTTGGGGGCTCAAGTAAAGAAGGCTGAGGTGGCTACTTCCAAAGACTATTTTGGGAAGGAAACTTTGCTGACATGTGACTACAATGTCAATGTTCCTGTGGATGAACCGGTTCATCTAGGAAGCAACCAGCCAACAGCAAAGTTAGAACTCTGGTGCAGGAAAACAAGATTAAGGATATGGAGATCCTTTATTTGAAGCCTCGTGTGATTGAGGTTGAAGCTGAGCAAGATGCTCTTAGGGCTGAATTAGCAAAGGTGAAAGAAAAGAACGAAGGTGTTCTTCAGCAGATGCTTTCTCTCCTACAATCCAAGACCACAACCTCCTCTGAACCTTCCCATCCTTAAGCTTTCCAGAGCTTCCAAAACCCATCTTTAGACCAGTTGTTCATTTCAGTTATTTTTATTCTGTTTATACTCATGGTTGGTTTATTTTTATTTTTCTGTATGATGGTTGATAATAGTTCCTAATCAATGAATTTTGCTTCAAGTTATTGATTTGTCTTAATTTCTTAGTTTGCTAACATTTATTGGCTTCTTGTGTTGATTAATCATGCTTTGCACCTGCAGTTGCCTCAATGGCCATAAGTAATAACTAATTAATCTGGTAAGTGTATCATTTTACAAACTTTTTGATGATGCCAAAAGGGGGAAGATATGTGCTGAACTTTTTCAATTTATTTTTTCAAAGTGATATTCATAACCTAATGAACCTGGATTCTCTATGATTAATGCTTAAAACCATATAAAGTGTTTGAAGTGTATACATGATTAAGCATAGAGTTTATCATCATCAAAAAGGGGGAATTTGTTGACCCATGTCACTGCATAGTTTTGAAGATTGACAAATGGCTGACCAGTTGAACTAGGTCCATCAGAGCACACACCTTGAACTGAATAGCTGGCACATGAACCATATATGCATAGAAGATATTTGTGAATGTGAAATATCAATGAACCAAGAGATTGTCTCCTAATGCAAAAAGGTTGCAAACTGATGAGAAGATTGAAGTCGAATTTAGCAAGGAAAGTACCAAAAGAAAGGAAGTTGAGTTCGGTTCGAATTTGTTCACCCATGTAGAGTTGGACTAGAATTGGACGACAAGCTCAACTAACTCTATAAATACTTGATGTATTTCTGCTGAAATTACGTACGCACAAAAGCTAAAGTGAATCAAAGTCTGAAAGCAAAGTTCCTAGAGTTATTTTGCTAACAGAATCAGTGTGCGATTAAAAGGCTACAGTTCAACTAGAAGAACCAGTTCCATCTGATTAATTATGGAGTCTAGTTGATTGTAGTAGGAGTTTTAATATTGTATCTTTTCAGCTTTCTTAGAAGTAATAGTAATAGGTACGCATTGTTCAAAGGAGTAGGTCGTGGTTTTTTCACCTTAGAAATTAGCTAGGGGCTAGTTACTACAAAGGAGTTAGAGTTAGTCCTAGGATTACAGAAGAGTTTATTTTGTAAGTCTATTTGGCTCAGAGTTTATAGTGAAGTGTTTGAGCAAATCCTACTGAGGAGTAGGTCGTGGTTTTTTCACCTTTTGAGCTAGGTGTTTTCCACGTAAAAATCTTTGTGTTCTTACTTTACTGGTTTTAATATTCCGCGACAGTAGAAGTAAGTACATCAAGAAGAACCAGGTTCTTCTATTGAGACAACACTCGAAAATTGGGTACCAAACAAAGTAACTTATCTTCTTGTATGGTATTGATGTCTAACACATCAATTGGTATCAGAGCAGGTTATCCTTGAAAGGATAACACCTTGGAGAATATCAAGATGATTGCACCACCTGGAAATTGGGAAGGTCAATCAACTGCAAGGCCACCACTCTTCAATGGAAATTATTACTGTTGGGGGAAAAACAGAATGAAGGACCACCTAATTGGAGAAGACTATGAACTATGGGACATAGTCACTGATGGTCCTCTAGCTACCATGATGAAGAATGCTGAAGGTATAGATATACCAAAGACTAGAGCTAATTACATTGCTGAGGATCTAAAGAAATGGGATAAGAACGCAAAGGCCAAAAATTGGCTACTATGTGGACTAGGTCCAGACGAGTACAGCAGAATCCAAAGCTGCACCACTGCCAAAGAGATTTGGTATAACTTGCAAGTAGCCCATGAAGGAACACCTTAGGTAAAAAGGTCAAGAGGTACTCTACTATACTCTCAGTATGAAAACTTCACTATGAAAGAAGGAGAGACTATCAAAGAGATGTACACAAGGTTCACAACCTTGACTAATGAACTGAAGTCCTTGCACGAGTCATTATTGAAGAGGACAAGGTTGAGAAGATCCTAACAAGGGTCTTGCCTATTTCTTGGGAAAGCAAAATCATTGCTATCCAAGAATCAAAAAATATGGAAACCCTGAGATTGGATGAGCTAATTGGAAACGTCACTGCCTATGAACTGAGAAGACAGACAATGAAGATGGATAGTCCAAAGAAGGAGAGGAGTCTAGCACTAAGAATCACTGAGGGAGCAGATCTGGAAGATGATGAGATGGCCATGATCACCAAAGAATTCAGAAACTTTCTCATGAGGAAGAAGGGCATCTCTAGAGGAGGAAACTACAACAAAGCAAAAGCTCCAGAAAGGCCAACCAACGAGGGATGCTATAAATGTGGTAAGACTGACCATCTCATTAAAAACTATCCTCAGTGGGAAGTAGAATGGAAAAAAGAGAGATATGAGAGAAGGAATAGGTCCAACCCAAGAAAACTACAACAAAGGCTATGGTTGTTGTTTAGGGAGAAAGTTCAAATGAAGAATCAGAAGATGGGGAGACTGAAGATCATGCGCTCATGGAAATTGGAGAATCTGACAAGGAATCACATGAAGAACCAGAGGTTCAAGTGAGAGGAGGCAGCCAGATTTGGTATTTGGATAGTGGCTGCTCAAAGCATATGACTGGGAACATGGAATAGTTCCTTTGACTTGAAAATCTCAAAGGAGGAAATGTCTTCTTTGGAAACGGAAAGAAAGGTAAAATCATTGGGGTTGGTAAGGTAGGTAAAGATGAAACACGATCCATTGAATATGTGTATCTAATAGATGGCTTGAAATATAGTCTGATCAGTGTATCACAACTGTGTGACATAGGTAACCTGGTTGCTTTTACTTCCACAAAATGTTTTGTGATTAACCTTCTTACTAACAAGATTGTTTTGCAGGGAAAAAGAATGAATAACATCTAGTCATAGACTTGTCCACATTGTCTGAAAATGAACTCACTTGCCTAAGTGTGTTGGATAGTGATCCCCTCCTGATGCACCTAGTTTGTTAAGCACAAACGATATGCAACCTTTTGAAAGCATACACTTGACAGGAGGGTTAAGCACAAACGACTTGCTCATCTGACAGATCTGGAATGAACATCTATGCTTTCAGAAGGGTGAGTAGCGCCAGGAGCTTATGTTAAAGACACTGAATGACTACCTATCTGGTCATCATCCAAAGGATATGACGTCCATTCCAGATAGGTTTGCAAAGCCCGGACATACTATAGGCTGGGTGCGTTTCTTCAGCAATCTGTCAGACGAGCAAGTGCATTGGATGTTTGAACTACTCACTTAGTAATGATCGGGATGTGAGGCATCTACTCTTATGCTCTTATAAGGGTAATAAGGCAAGCTGGAAGGAAACAAGTCATACCTCGGGTTTCCGACATGGTTCAGTATAAGTCGGATTTAAAAGGGATATCATCCCATTCAAGTTCGAAGCTCCACACATGTGGAACCGAAAGATCATTGTGGAAGGAGATATTATTGAACCAGACAGGTATCAAACCCATCATATGTACTAATATCTCTCATGGTTGAAGGACGACATGGCCGAGGACGTCAAACAAGGAGTCAATTTGAAAGATAGGATCATAGATGAGGTGGCTGAGTCACAAGTAAAATATAAGAGGCTAGGCAAAAGGGTGTTCGAGCCTGAAGCTAAACATGTGGAGCAACATAAAGTGAACATGGAGGCGATAAGGGAATGGAATGAGATCGCTAATATGTCGACAAAGAGGTTAGAATACCTAGAGCAAGGATTGATGGAGCTGGAAGGGAAGATGAGAAAGAGTCTTTGGGATTGCCAAGGCATGGACAATGATGAAGGAGGGAAGCTGGCAAAGTCTTACTTGCTACTGGACATCCGCGATCTAGGGAATTTGATTGATGGGGTCAAGAGAGCCAAGCATGGGGAAGTTCCTTCATGGACCAAGTAGACTAGGAGATGTCCTTTACTTCTTTGTAGATTAGATTAAATTTTGATGTAATAAGGCTTAATTCCATCAGTGACTTTATAATTATTGTCGATTTAGTGAACGATTGATTTGTCTTATTCTCGCATTAATGGAGTGACGCAAATGTTTTCATGAATTTTCTCCAAGTTTGTGTGTCACTTAGGCCTACCTCAGGAAAAATGAGGTCCCCAAAATTAGGACGCGATTTATTGCTTGACCTTAGTTGATACATGCTTAAATATTGCAAACACTCTTTTACTTTGTTTTACTAACTTGGTTACCTTTTTTTTCTTTCTTTTGATTATTCTCATTTTCAAAGGTTGGTTCACGCATTCTGGAATCTTCTAATTACCACAACAAATCAAAAGTCCCCCCACCTCCTCCTCCACCTAGCGATCCAAAAAAGGCAAAGTCAAAGGAAAGATGGATGACCTAAGTGGTAACCGAATAGATAATGCTAGAAATGTTGAAACCATGGACGAAAGAAGTATGCTCGGACAAAATGAGTTGGTCTTACATTTGGAGCAGAAAATCCTGGAGCTGCAGGGTGAGTTGAGCATGTCCGAAATCTGGTAATCCTCTCCCTTACCCTAAGTGTTCCCGAAATCAACCAGCAAAACACAACTACTCAGAACCAAATACCGCCACAAAACACACGAAACCAATATCCACCACCCATAGCTCCGAATTCTCCGCAATGCACCAGTATCACAATCCTGCACCTCCCCAAAACCTTAACCCACAACCAATGCAAATCCTCACCAACACCATGCTCACCTGACCCCATATCCGCAAACTACCACTTATCACACTCCTCAAAATGCACCACAATTTACCCCTGATCCCCCTACAACTTCAATCAATAATCACCCATATATCCAACTTCTAGGAACTCATCAAGGCAACCCGACATACATAGAAATCCCATAACATGCAACAAACCCTATACATACCTGAGCCGATCGAGAAGGACCTGCTCATTCAAAACATGGTAGAAAACTCAAGAAACTGACTAGGAGAGTCCAAATTTTTGAAGATAGGAAGGGTGTTGAAGGTTTAAACTACGAAGATTTGTGTATCCAGCCAGATGTAGAACTTTCGGAGGGCTACTGTAACGACCCGGTCGGTCGTTCCGTGAGATTTACCCTATTTCCCCTATTTTGTATTTGTTATGTATTGCTTTCTTGTTTTTGACGTATTGGATAAGTTGGTTTGGATCCGGAGTGGTTATGGTGAGAGTTTAGGCATTTAGCCTTTTAAAGCAGCCTAATAGTTGAGAAACTCAACTGAGAATTGACTTATTGGTAAACGACCTCGGAATGCGGATTTTATGGCTCGAGTAGCTTTGTCAGGTAATTTGGGACTTAGGAGTGTGTTCGAAATATTTTTGTGATGTCCGCTGTAAAATTAGGATTGAATCAGCGAAGTTAGTTTTTGGCAATTTCCGGTCGGCAGTGGAAATTAGGCTATCGAGGTCGGAATGGAATTTCGGAAGTTGGAAAAAGTCCGTAATGTCATTTTGGATATGTCTGCAAAAGTTCTTAGGCTTTAGTTTGGTGTGAATTTGGTGTTTTAGTGTTGTTTTCGGTGTTCTGAAGGCTCGACTAAGTTCGAATGATGTTATGGGATAGGTTGGCATGTTTGGTTGGGGCCCCAAGGGGCTCGGGACTGATTCGAATGGTTAATGGGAAGTTGGAACGGATTTTTGGGAACTTCTGTTGTCCTGCTGCTGGTGTTTTCGCACCTGCGAAAGTGGATTCGCAGGTGCGATCACGTAGGTGCGGAAGGGGCAGTCGCAGGTACGAGTTTTTCCTGAATAAGAGAAGTCTGCAGGTGCGAGGATTTTGGTCGCACCTGCGATGTGAGGTCGCAGGCGCGAGTTTTGGCTGTTAAGTTAGTTATCGCAGGTGCGCACCCTGGGACCGCAGGTGCGGCCAATATTCCGCAGGTGCGAAAATGTCTGGACAGTATATTTAAAAGGCTGGATGGGAAACTTGTTCTTATTTCCTCCACTGTTGAATGCGGATTTGAGAAATCTTGAGAGATAATTGGAGGGGAATCAAGGGAAATCATCTGAAGGTAAGAATTCCAACTTCATAACATGATTCCATGTCAATTCTTGAGTAATTAAACCACAAAATTTCTGGAAATTTGGTTAAGATTGGGGAAGAAGGGTCCATGAGAATTTATATTCTCTTTTGAGGTTTCGGAGTGGAAAATGTGGTCTGATTTTGGTGTTCTTGGTATGTATAGAATCGTGAGAGGACGAGGGTTCTAATGATGTTAAAAATTTCGGAATCCGAGACGTGGGCACGGAGCTCGGGTTTGGCCGAATTTCGAGATTTTTGTTTAATTTGATGATTTTCGATTGGGTTGTGTTCCTTGAGTATATTTTAATAATGTTTAACTGATTTTGGCTAGATTCGGTGCAATCGGGAGCCAATTTAAGGGGCAAGTGTATTGCGGACTAGTGTCGCGGCCCGGTAGAGGAATGTAATGGCTATAAATCTTGTCCTAAGGGTATGAAACCCCGAACTTCGCATTTCTTGCTGTTTCTAGAATGGCGCACATGTCGGATGACGAGTGTGTGGCGCGTACTGACTTTTGGATTGGACTAGGTCCTCTCTGCGACAACTAATGAGATGCATATTTACTCAAAACCTTATGTTAATTATGTTCTAAAAGAATTGTGTAATATTTGGGCTATGATCCATGTTTGGGGCCTAGTGTCGATCTGTTTTAACCCCTTGGGGGCTATTTTACTTATATTATCACTACTTTGAAACTATGATTTTACACGCATTGTTTCTTGTGAAATTGTTGACACTCTTATTTGATGATATTACTATTTCTTGAAATGAAATACTATTTTTGGGTCGAGAACCCCATTTTATTTATGGCCAATGTGGCATGTTGAGAGTGTCTGACTGAGTGCGGTCGAGGGCTAATGTTGTGAGGGTATTTATGATATGAGACAGGCTGAGAGCCTGAGAGTGATTGATGCCATGATTTGGCTGTTTATTTAGCGCTTGGGCTGAAGGAGCCCCTCCAAAGACGGAGTCTGTACACACCCCCAGTGAGCGCAGGTACCTACTGAGTGCAAGTGCCGAGTTCCGAGTGACGAGTGACGAGTGATTAGGAGGTATGAGTGACTGTGAGGTGCTGAGTGACTGATTATGTGTGACTGTGAGGCATGCCCGAGGGGCTAATTATGATATATGTTTTTCCTGAGAGGCTACTGATGATTTTACTACTTTCACACTGAGTTAAGAAATATGTTTTGCCCGAGGGGCTACTGATGATTTACTACTCACACTCTGAGCTTATGAAATATGTTTTGCCCGAGGGGCCTCTATATGATTCATTTCATTTTTATACTAGACATTTCGGTTGAAGTTGTTGAAATATATATATATATATATATATATATATATATATATATTTTTTAAGGGTTTTTCGGAAATTGATTCTTAAGGCATGACGATTTCATACATCTATGTTATACTATTTGAAAGTAAGGTTGTGCCTCCTGTGATTTGATGACATTTATTTTATATGTTCTTGTTGCTCAGAACAGATTTATTTTTCATTACTACTGGGTTGGCGTACTCACATTACTCCCTGCACCTCTGTGTGCAGATGCAGGAGCAGACCTCGAGCATTAGCCTTTATTGTCCGCAGCGGAGCAAGTTCGCGGGATATAGAGGTAGCTATCCAGCGTCCACAGTATCTCTAGGTTCCCTTCCTGTGCATTTAGCTTTGATTTGGAGATTTGTATTATAATAGTTTATTTTGGATTATTTCACTATATTCTCATGACTTGTTGGCTCCGATTTTTGGGGATTGCAATATTGTGATGACCTTCTTTATTCAGTAGTTTTGTATATGTATGAAATGCTCATATTTCAGAAATGGGATGTTTTTGAAAGAAACTGTGAACATGTGATATATATTGCCTAGCCTAGTTCCACGATAGGCGCCATCACAGCCGGTTGGGATTTGGGGTCGTGACAGTTTGGTATCAGAGCCCTAGGTTACATAGGACTCATCGGTCATGAGCAGGTTTAATAGAGTCTTGCGGATCGGTACGGAGACGTCTGTACTTATCTTTGAGAGGCTGCCGAGCTTTTAGGAAACATTCTATCTTTCTTGAACTCTTTCATGCTAATCTATTGATTCTTGAAATTTGAACTTATGTTGTTTCATTCTCTCATAGATTGTGAGGACACGCTGCACCGATCAGAGTGCCCAGTCACCAGCTAGACCAGCGAAAGGTCGAGGCCGTGGTAGATGTAGGGGACCAGCCCGTGCAGCAGCCGGGGAAGTACCACAGGATCCCCCTATCGATCATGGTCAGGGTTCCGCCGATGGTGTCCTAGCGGGACAGGATCAGGCACCAACAGTGCCTATGGTTATTCCGGGTCTTCAGGAGGCCCTGCCTCAGATATTGACAGCATGCACCAGTTTGGCTCAGGCAGTCGCCATGTCTTCTTCAGCCACTACAGCTCAGGCCGGGGGAGGCAATCAGAATCTAGCTGCCCGGGCACCTGAGCAGGCTGCACAGGGTATTCAGGCACCGGGAGCAGCCCAAGCTCAGCCAGCTGCTCCAGTTCAGGATTATGTGGTCCCAGCTATGCCCAAGGACGAGCAGCGCAGGCTGGAGAGATTCAGCAGACTGTAGCCCCCGATTTTCAGCGGTACAGAGGGCGAGGATGCCCAAGGATTTCTAGATAGGTGCCAGAGGATACTGCGCACCACGGGTATTTTGGAGACCAGTGGGGTCTCATTTGTTAGATTTCAGTTTGCGGGTGCTGCCTTTACATAGTGGGAGTCACTCGAGAGGCGTTGACCGGTTGGTTCAGCACCTCTTACTTGGCGGCATTTTTTCACTATCTTCTTAGAGAAGTATGTTCCTCAGTCCCATAAAGAGGAGCAACGTAGGTAGTTTGAGCAGATGTACCAAGGAGAGTTATCCGTCACTCAGTATGAGATGAGGTTCTCCGAGTTGGCTAGGTATGCTTCTGGGATCGTCCCTACTAATAAGGAGAGGGTGAGGAAGTTTGTGGATGGTCTTTCTTATCAGCTTCGGTTGCTTATGACTCGGGAGAGAGTATGGGGTGCTTCATTCGAGAAGGTTGTTGACATAGCTCGAGATATTGAGTTCGTTCATCGCCAGAAGCGGGAGCAGAGGGAGGCGAAGAGGCCTCGTAATTCAGGCAGTTCCAGTGGTGCTCCTTTTAGGGGACAATTTCAGCAGGGTAGGGGCCGTTTATTCAGGCCTCCTCAGTCAGGCCGCCCAGCTTATAGTGGTGCAACTTCGGGGCAGGGTCCCCGTGGTTTTCAATCAGGTCGTACTTCTTTTGGTGCCCTCCCAGCTCAGAGTGCAGCTCGAGCACCTCCAGTTCAGGGTTCATCTATACGGGAGTCTTCCAGTGGTCGTGTAGGTGCTAGGGGTTTCTATCAGTCCCCGCCTCCAGCTCCGGGTAATTGTTTTGAGTGAGGAGAGTTCGGGCACGGGTGGAGGTAGTGTCCTCGCTGTTCTGGTAGATCTTCTCAGCAGAGGGGCCAGCCCTCGACTTCAGCTCCAGTCACTTCACCGCCCGCCCAGTCAGCCAGGGATGGTGGTCAGTCAGCCAGAGTCCACCCTAAAGGGGGAGGTCGAGCAGGGGGAGGTCAGGCTCGTATGAATGCATTTCCAGCCAGGCCAGATGCTATGGCCTCAGATGCCGTGATTGCAGGTATTGTTTCAGTCTGTTGTCGTGATGCCTTGGCTTTATTTGACCCTGGTTCCACATATTCCTATGTTTCTTCATATTTTTCCGGTTTTCTGGATGTGCCCCCTGAGTCTCTAGTCACCTCCGTTCATGTGTCGACTCCAGTGGGCGATACTGTTATTGTGGACCGTGTGTATCGGTCGTGCACTATATCTATTAGCGGTTTGGAGACCCGAGTGGACCTACTGTTACTCAGCATGGTCGATGTTGACGTGATTTTGGGCATGGACTGGTTATCTCCGTGCCATGTTGTTCTTGATTCTCACGCTAAAACCGTGACCTTAGCTATGTCAGGGTGTCCGACGGTTGAGTGGAGAGGTTCTTCCGAGTATATGACTAGCTGGGTGATTTCTTACCTGAAGGCTCGGCGCATAGTTGAAAAGGGGTGTTTATCTTATTGGCCTTTGTGAGGGACGTCGGTGGTGAGACTCCCACTATTGATTCAGTTCCTATGGTCTGTGACTTTCCGGATGTGTTTCCTGCAAACCTGCCAGGCTTGCCACCTGACAGGGATATTGATTTTGGTATTGACCTAGTGCCAGACACTCAGCATATTTCTATTCCACTATATCGTATGGAACCAACGGAGCTAAAGGAATTGAAGGAGAAACTTCAGGAGCTCCTGGATAAGGGGTTCATTCGGCCTAGTGTGTCACCTTGGGGTGCGTCGGTGTTGTTCGTCAAGAAGAAGGATGGGTCCATGCGTATGTGTATTAACTATCGGCAATTGAATAGGGTTACGGTGAAGAACTAGTATCCCTTGCCCCGTATTGATGATTTGTTTGACCAGCTTCTGGGAGCCAGAGTGTTTTCCAAGATTGATTGGAGATCTGGATACCAACAGTTGAGGATTCGGGATTCTGATATTCCGAAGACTGTTTACAGGACCAGGTATGGTCATTATGAGTTCTTGGTTATGTCATTTGGGATGACCAATGCCCCAGCTGCATTCATGCAATTGATGAACAATGCATTACAGCCTTATCTTTATTCCTTCGTCATTGTGTTCATTGATGACATCCTGGTTTATTCTCGTAGACAGGAAGAGCATGCTAAGAATTTTAGAGTTGAGTTGTAGAGATTGAGGGAGGAGAAACTTTATGCGAAATTCTCCAAGTGTGAGTTTTGGCTGGGATCGGTAGCTTTCTTGGGGCACGTGGTGTCTAGTGAGGGGATTCATATTGATCCGAGGAAGATAGAGGCGGTGCAGAGTTGGCCAAGACCGTCCTCAGCTACAGAGATTAGGAGTTTCCTTGGTTTGGCGGGATATTAACGTCACTTTGTGGAGGATTCTCTTCGATTGCTTCACCTCCAACCAGATTGACCTATAAGGGTGCCCTATTCAGGTGGTCTGATGAGTTTTAGGAGAGCTTTCAGTAGCTCAAGTCGGCACTGACTACAGCTGCAGTACTAGTTTTTCCTGCTGGTTTGGGTTCTTACACAGTTTATTGTGATGCTTCTAGAGTTGTCTTGGGAGCGGTATTGATGCAGGATGGTAGGGTGATTGCCTACGCGTCCAGACAGTTGAAGGTGCACGAGAAGAACTATCCAGTGCACGATCTCGACTTAGCTGCCATTGTCCATGCCTTGAAGATTTGGCGGCATTATATGTATAGAGTGCAGTGTGAGATTTTCACTGATCACCGCAGTTTGCAGTATCTATTAAGGCAGAAGGACTTGAATTTGCGTCAGAGGAGATGGTTAGAGCTCCTCAAGGATTATGATCTCACTATCTTATATCATCCGGGGAAGGCCAATGTAGTGGTCGATGCCTTGAGTCGTAGAGCAGAGAGTTTGGGGAGTTTAGCTTACCTTCCAGTAGCAGAACGGCCATTAGATCTTGATGTTCAGGCCTTAGCAGGTCATTTGGTGAGATTGGATTTATCAGATCCTCCGAGGGTGTTGGCTTGTGTAGCCTCCAGGTCTTCTCTCTATGATCAGATTAGAGCACGCTAGTATGATGATCCACATTTGCTTGTTCTTCAGGACAGGGTACGTCGTGGTCATGCCAGGGATGTGGTTATTGGTGATGATGGGGTCATGAGGATGCAGGGTAGGATTTGCGTGCCCAATGTAGATTGGCTTCGAAATTTGATTCTAGCAGAGGCTCATAGTTCGCGGTATTCCATCCATCCGGGTGCCGCGAAGATGTATCAGGATTTGAGGCAGCATTATTGGTGGAGGAGAATGAAGATGGATGTCGTGGAGTTTGTGGCTCGGTGTCTCAACTGTCAGCAGGTTAAGTATGAGCACCAGAGACCTGGTCGGTTGCTTCAGAGGTTTGATATTCTAGAATGGAAGTGGGAGAGGATCACCATGGACTTCGTAGTTGGTCTCCCATGGACTTCGAGGAGGTTTGATGCCATATGGGTTATTGTGGTCGGCTGACCAAGTCCGCGCACTTCATTCCTGTTGGTACTACGTATTCATCGGAGAGGTTGGCTGAGATTTATATTAGAGAGATTGTCCATTTGCTTGGGGTTCCAGTTTCTATCATTTCCGACAGAGGCACTCAGTTCACATCTGAGTTTTGGAGAGCCGTGCAGAGAGAGTTGGGTACTCAGGTTGAGTTGAGCATAGCGTTTCATCCTCAGACCGATGGGCAGTCAGGGCGTACCATTCAGATTTTGGAGAACATGTTGCGTGCTTGTGTGATTGACTTTGGTGGTTCATGGAATCAGTTTTTGCAACTAGCAGAGTTTGCATATAATAACAACTATCAGTCGAGTATTCATATGGACCCGTGTGAGGCTTTGTATGGTAGGAGGTGTAGATCTCCGATCGGTTGGTTTGAGCCAGGCCAGGCTAGGCAATTGGGCACAGACTTGGTTCAGAATGCATTGAGTAAGTCAAAGTTGATTCAGGAGCGGCTTCGCACGGCGCAGTCTAGGTAGAAGAGTTATGCGGATTGGAAGGTCCGAGATGTGTCATTCATGGTTGGGGATAAGGTGTTGCTGAAGGTGTCACCCATGAAGGGTGTTATGAGATTCGGGAAGAGAGGGAAGCTAAGTCCCAGGTTCATTGGGCCATTTGAGGTACTTCAGAGGGTTGGGGAGGTGGCTTATCGAGTATTCATCCAGTATTCCATGTTTCGATGCTCCGAAAGTATGTTGGTGACCCTTCCCACGTTTTGGACTTCAGCACGGTTCATCTCGAGGGTGATATGTAATATGAGATAGATCCAGTGGCTATTTTAGGTCGTCAGGTCAGGAAGCAGAGGACCAAGGATATAGCCTCAGTGAAGGTTCAGTAGAGAGGGCAGCCGGTAGAGGTTGCCACCTGGGAGACCGAGCGGGAGATGCGGGAGAGATATCCTCACTTATTCGAGGCTCCAGGTGTGTTTCTAGACTCGTTCGAGGACGAACGTTTGTTTAAGAGGGGGAGGATGTAATGACCCGGTCGGTCATTCCGTGAGATTTACCCCATTTCCCCTATATTTGCATTTGTTATGTATCGCTTTCTTGTTTTTTACGTATTGGATACGTTTGTTTGGGTCCGGAGTGGTTATGGTGAGAGTTTAGGCATTTAGCCTTTTAAAGTAGCCTAATAGTTGAGAAAGTCAACTGAGAGTTGACTTATTGGTAAACAACCTCAGAATGCGGATTTATGGCTCGAGTAGCTTCGTTAGGTAATTTGGGACTTAGGAGAGTTTTCGGAATATTTTTGTGATGTCCGGTGTAGAATTAGGCTTGAATCGGCAAAGTTAGTTTTTGGCAATTTCCGGTCGGTAGTGGAAATTAGGCTATCAAGGTCGGAATGGAATTCCGGAAGTTGAAACAGGTCCGTAATGTTATTTTGGATATGTCTGCAAAATTTCAGATTAATCGGAGGTGCTTTGGTTGGTTTCGGCGTAGTTGGCAAATTTTTGAAGTTTCAAAGTTCTTAGGCTTGAATTTAGTTTTTTCGGTGTTATGAAGGCTCGACTAAGTTTGAATGATGTTATGGGATACGTTGGCATGTTTGGTTGGGGCCCCGAGGGGCTCGGGACTGATTCGGATGGTTAACGAGAAGTTGGAATGGATATTTGGGAACTTCTGTTGTGGTACTGCTGGTGTTTTCGCACCTGCGAAAGTGGAGTAGCAGGTGCGATCACGCAGGTGCGGAAAAGGCAGTCGCAGGTGCGGAAGGGGCAGTCGCAGGTACGATTTTTGCCTATATAGGAGAAGTCCGCAGGTGCGAGGATTTTTGTCGCACCTGCGATGTCGCAGGTGCAGAAGTGAGGTCGCAGGCACGGGTTTTGGCCGCTAAGTTGGTTATCGCAGATTGTGCACCCTGGGACCGCAGGTGCGGGTCCGCAGGTGCAACCAATATTCTGCAGGAGGGAAATGTCATGAAAGAATATCTAAAAGGCTGGATGCGAAATTTGTTCTTATTTCCTCAATTGTTTCATGCGGATTTGAGAGCTGTTGAGAGAGAATTGGAGGGGAATCATCTGAAGGTAAGAATTCCAACTTCATAACATGATTCCATGTCAATTCTTGTGTAATTAAACCACAAAATTTCTGGAAATTTGGTTAAGATTGGGGAAGAAGGGTCCATGAGAATTTATATTTTCTTTTGAGGTTTCGGAGTGGCAAATATGGTCCGATTTTGGTGTTCTTGGTATGTATAGAATCGTGATAGGACGAGGCTTCTAATGATGTTAAAAAATTCAGATTCCGAGATGTGGTTCGGGGCTCGGGTTTGACCGAATTTCGAGATTTTTGTTTAATTTGATGATTTTCGATTTGGTTGTGTTCCTTGAGTATATTTTAATAATGTTGAATTGATTTTGGCTAGATTCAGTACAATCGGGAGCCAATTTGAGGGGCAAGTGCATTGCGGACTAGTGTCGCGGCCCGGTAGAGGTAAGTAATGGCTATAAATCTTGTCCTGAGGGTATGAAACCCCGGACTTCGCATTTCTTGTTGTTTCTAGAATGGCGCACATGTTGAATGAAGAGTGTGTGGCACGTACTGACTTTTGGATTGGAATAGGTCCTCTCCACGGCAACTAATTAGATGCATATTTACTCAAAACCTTATGTTAATTATGTTCTAAAAGAATTATGTAATATTTGGGCTATGATCCATGTTTGGGGCCTAGTCCCGATCTGTTTTAACCCATTGAGGCTATTTTACTGATATTCTCACTACTTTGAAACTATGATTTTACACTCAGTCTTTCTTGTGAAATTGTTGACACTCCTATTTGATGATATTCCTATTTCTTGAATTGAAATACTATTTTTGGGTTGAGAACCCCGTTTTATTTATGGCCCGAGTGTCATGTTGAGAGTGTCTGAGTGAGTGCGGCCGAGGGCCAATGTTGTGAGGGTATTTATGATATGAGAAAGGCCGAGAGTCTGAGAGTGATTGATGCCATGATTTGGCTGTTTATTTAGCGCTTGGGCTGAAGGAGCCCCTCCGAAGACGGAGTCTGTACACACCCCTAGTGAGCGCAGGTACCTACTGAGTGCGAGCGCTCTGTACCGAGTGATTGGGATGTATGAGTGACTGTGAGGTGCTAAGTGACTGATTATGAGTGACTGTGAGGCATGCCCGAGGGGCTAATTATGATATATGTTTTGCACGGGGGGCTACTGATGATTTTACTACTTTCACACTGAGTTAAGAAAGATTTTTTGCCCGAGGGGCTATTGATGATTTACTACTCACACTTTGAGCTTATGAAATATGTTTTTCCCAAGGGGCCTCTATATGATTCATTTCATTTTTATACTAGACCTTCGGTTGAAGTTGTTGAAAAAAACAATTTGAAGGGTTTTTCGGAAGTTGATTTTTAAGGCATGACGATTTCATACATCTATGTTATACTATTCGAAAGTAAGGTTGTGCCTCATGTGATTTGATGACATTGATTTTATATGTTCTTGCTGCTCAGACCTGATTTATTTTCATTACTACTGAGTTTGGTGTACTCACATTACTCCCTGCACCTCTGTGTGCAGATTCAGGAAGAGACCTCGAGCCTTAGCCTTTATTGTCCGCAGCGGAGAAAGTTCGCGGTATATAGAGGTAGCTGTCCAGCGTCCACAGTATCTCTAGTTTCCCTTCCTGTGTATTTAGCTTTGATTCAAAGATTTGTATTATAATAGTTTATTTTGGATTATTTCACTAGATGCTCATGACTCGTTGGCTCCGGATTTTGGGGATTGCAATATTGTGCTATGATGACCTTCTTTATTCAGTAGTTCTGTATATTTATGAAATGCTCATATTTCAGAAATGGGATGGTTTTGAAAAAAACTGTGAAAATGTGATATATATTGGCTAGCCCAATTCCACGATAGGCGCCATAACGGCGGGTTGGGATTTGGGGTCGTGACAATGACCAACCTCCCAAGTTTGATATGTTTGATGGCACTGGTGATCAAAAAGGTGCATCTGAGAACCTATTGTGACAAGCTTGTAGGAGTGGGTAAGAATGAACAAATTCGCATAAACTCTTTCATGCGAAGTCTTACAGGAGATGCATTATCTTGGTATATCAGTCAGAATCCAATGAAGTGGGAGAATTGGGTAAGCATGGAATCATATTTCATGGAAAGAATCAGATTCAATAAAGAGAACATGCCAGGCGTTTTCTATATCCAGAACTTCAAGAAGAAGCCGACAGAAACTTTCGCGAGTATGCTACTCATTGAAGATCAGAGGCTGCCAAGGTAAGGCCACCACTTAAAGAAGAACAAATGAATATGTTCTTTCTCAGGGCATAGGATCCCCAGTATTACTAAATGTTGATGTTATCAAGAATCAAAAGTTAGCAAACATTATCAAGTTAGGAGAAAGGATAGAAGAAGGAATCAAGAGCGGGATGGTGACTAATTTCTAGGCACTACAAGCCACAAACAAATCCTTGCAATTAGGAGGCATCTCGAAGAAAAAGGAAGTGGGTTCCATGATGGCAGCCCATGGCCCTAAGTCTCCCCTTACATACCAAACACCTCCACCCACATATTAACCATCACCTCCAAAATACCAATACCCGGCCACCACCTACCACGCCTATGACACCCAAATTGCATATTACCACTTACCTCTACCGCCTGCCAAAACTACCCAAAGACGTGACCAAAGTTTGTCCGTAGATCTCCTAAACAATACACCCCAATTGCCGAACCTATAACCTAAATGTATGAGAGACTAAAGGCCGTTGATTACGTCAACCCTATTCTTGTTGTTTTTATTGAGAGACCTTCCTAGTAGGTTAAACCCAACAAAACTTGGGCCTACGATACGGGCATGAAGGGTCATACCATCAAAGAATGCCGATTGTTGAAGGATAAGATTCAGACATTAATCGACACCAAGGTTATACAAGCGAAGGAAGCCGCATCAAATGTCTGTAATAACCCTCTCCCAGATCATAGGGGCGAGGGAGTGAATGTAATAGAAACTGATGAGGAACGTGATTAGGATAGATTCATCGGACTTATTTGAGAGAGGGATACTCCTAAAACATCTCATTTCACCCTCTCACCGAATGTGGTGCAAACCTAAGTACCGTTTGAGGTCGAGGTAGCTACGCCTTTCACTCTGACGGTAGCTCCTAAACCTTGTTATAAGTTTAATACCATCCCATGTGATTATGTTGTGGAGGTAAGAAGAAAGGTAAAAGCCAGGATGGAAGAGACATGTGCTACACAATGTATGACTAAAACTGGCAGAGTTTACACAACTAAAAATCTTGGAGGAACAAGCAAAGAAACTGCATCTAAGTCACCTTTCTTTGGAGGAAGGTACATGTGAGGGAATACTCTGTTGTTGATCACCTGAACAAGAGTCCCGCCCAAATATCCATTTTATCACTGTTGCAAAATTCAGACGCGCACAAGAACGCCTTAATGAAAGCGTTAAGTGAAGATAGTGGGGCGATGTCTAACATGGTTGGAACGGTACTGGAGATTCACAACATTACTTTCCACGAAGATGATTTACCTCCATAAGGGCTGAGTCACAAAAAAGAGTTGCACATCACTATGCAATTTTAAGAGAAGTTCATTTCTAGGGTCCTTATAGATGGAGGTTCGAGCCTGAACATAGGCCAGCTGACCACTCTGAAAAGATTAGGTAAAGGCCTGCATGAGATACGACTTGGAAGCATGAACGTGAAAGCGTTCGATGGATCTCAGAGAGCCACTACTAGAGAAATCAACCTTGATGTACAGATGGGCCCGGCCTGGTTTGATGTCGAATTCCAAGTGCTAGACATATCCATCACATAAAACCTATTATTGGTATGGTCATGGATACATGCAGCTGGGCCAGTCGCTTATACTCTGAATCAGTTTGTGAAGTTTGAGTGGAATCATTAAGAGGTGACCATTCATGGAGACAGAAGCAACCCTATCTACACCAACCAGACCGTTCCAATCATCGAAAATAGGAGGATATTGGGAGGAGAAATAGACCACCGCATTGAGCGGGTAAACGCAATTGAGAAGGATCAATGGTGGAATAATAAAATAGAAAGCATATTGATGTGTTTGGGATATGAACCAGGCAAGGGTCTTGGCCGAAATCTTCAGGGGATCACAGAACCCATACGACCACAATATCATGGCACGGCCTTTGGGCTCGGGTATGAATATACCGTGCAAGAGTACCGGGATCGGACACCATCGTGGTGCACCGATTACTATCCACTAGAACAACTCATACAACCGTTGCACCAGATATACCGCCAGACTGACGTGATTTGGGGATCTGAGGAAGATGAGATTTTGGCCGGTATAAAGAAGTTATTTTCTGGATGCGGAAAGTATGGACTGCAGTGCAATTTTAGAGTAGGAGGAAGAGGAAGACCTAACTATTCCGACAGTGGCAAAGGGATTTGTTCTCAAGTACTGGACCGCTGCACCATCCCCGGCTCATCGAGTACCTGGATAGCCTTGGTAGAATTAACATGATTTAATTTAGAACTGTTTTTGAGCATTTAAGACACTTCCAATATTTTGTTTTGAAATAATTACTCGGGACATCGAGTCGTGCTTGTTGACAATTTTAAGATTTATAAATGTATTATTGCTTTTCATTTGTTTATTATTATCTTTCTACATTCTTTTTAGTGTAATTATTACATATCCTAATGAACCTACGACTATGACATGTAATGAGACACCGCAACATAAAAAAAGTGATTCAGAGGATTTGGAAGATGACATAATACCTGAGGAAATTTTCAAAGAAGTAGAGAATTTTTAAAACAAACTAAAGTCTAACTTGGAGGAATTTGAGGCAGTTAACTTAGGGGATTCTGAAACAATCAAAGAAACTCGCATTAGCATTCATTTGTTATTGTCAGAAAAGGAGGAGTATGTCAGGTTTCCAAGGGAATATAAGGATATTTCGCATGGTCTTACAATGACATAACTAGGTTAAGCATATACATAGCAGCTCAAGAGCTACCTACCAACCCCATGTGTCCACTGGTAAAGCAGAAGCTCAAAAAATTCAAGCCAGATATGAGACTGAAGATAAAGGAGGAGGTTACTAAGTAAATCAAAGCCAAGGTTCTTCGAGTGGTCGGGTACCCGAACTGGTTAGCCAATATTGTGTCGGCTCCGAAGAAGGATGGGAAAGTTAGGGTGTGCATTGACTATCGAGATTTGAACAGAGCGAGTCCTAGGGATAATTTCTCATTGCCCAACATACACATAGTGATTGACAATTGCGCCAAGCATGAAATTCAATCCTTTGTGGATTTCTTCGCAGGATACCACCAGATTTGGATGGACTAAGATAACGCTGAAAACACAACCTTTATCACGCCATGGGAAATATATTGTTACAAAATGATACCATTTGGTTTGAAGAATGTTGGGGCCACCTACATGAGGGCCATGATGACTTTTTTCCACGATATGATACACAATGTGATAGAGGTGTACGTGGATGATGTTATTATCAAATCTAAGAGAAGTTCAGATCACATAGCAGATCTGAGGAAATTCTTCGACCGACTTCGAAAATACAATTTGAAGTTGAACCATGCAAAATGTGCTTTCGGAGTCCCTGTTGGGAAGTTGTTGGGTTTCATTGTCAGCCGCTGTGGTATTACACTAGAACCGTTGAAAATCAAAGGTATCTAGGACTTGCCACCGCCAAAGAATAAGAAGGAAGTGATGAGACGCCTCAATTATATCAGCCATTTTATAGCATAATCAATGGTAATATGTGAGCCGATCTTCAAGATGCTGAGGAAAGACGCCGTGACAAACTGCATTAAAGAATGTTAGAAAGCTTTCAACAAAATAAGGGAGTACTTGTCTAAACGTCCCGTATTGGTCCCACCGGAGCAAGGAACACATCTTCTACTATATGTGTCCATGCTGGATGGAGCCTTTGGTTGCATTTTGAGGCAACATGATTAAACCCGGAGGAAGGAGAAGGCAATATATTATCTAAGTAAGAAGTTCACACCTTATGAGGCCCAATACTCTTTGCTAGAGCGCACCTATTCTGCTTTGACATGGATAGCCCAGAAAATAAGACATTATTTTTGTTCATACTCTACATATCTCATATCAAAGCGGAAAATATTGATATGTGGGTTCGACATCATTTACGTGACTTAGAAGGAGGTCAAGAGGAAATCATTAGCCGATCAATTGGCAGAGAACCCTATAGACAAAGAATATGAACCATTGAAGATGTATTTTCCCGACGAGGAAGTGTCATTTGTAGGTAAGGATATTGCCGAAACATATGATGGTTAGGGGATGTTTTTCGACGGAGCAACAACTTCAAGGGAGTGGGCATTAGGGTTCTCCTTTTATCAGTCAACATTATCCATTATCTGCAACCCAGGTTCCCGTGGACCAACAATATGATAGAATATGAGGCCTGCATCTTGGGACTCAGATTATCCATCGACATGAATTCTTAGGAGTTGCTAGTAATCGGAGATTCAGATCTCTTGATACACCAGGTACTAGGAGAATGGGATACCAAGAACACTAAAATAATTCCATACTTGCATTGTGTACAAGAGTTGATCAAGAGGTTCACTAAGAATTCAAACATGTTCCAAGGATTCCGAATGAGTTCGCAGATGCATTAGCTACCTTCTCTTCCATAATACAATACCCAAACAAGAATTTTATTGATCCAATCCCAATAGAGATTCGTAAGCATCCATCTTATTGTGCTCATGTTGAAGAAGAGTTTGACAGAAATCCATGGTTCCACGCTATCAAGGAGTATTTGGAGTAATGAGAATATCCATAGAATACCACACAAACTCAGAAATGCACGCTTCGAAGATTGGCCAACCACTTCTTTAATAGTGGAGGAATTCATTTATAGATGGACTCCTGATTTGGGATTGCTACGATGTGTCAATGCCAATGAGGCATCTAGATTGCTCAAAGAAATACACGCCAGAACCTACGGGCTTGACATGAATGAGTTTGTTCTGGCCAAGAAGATATGAAGATAAGGGTATTTCTGGATGACCATGGAGACAGACTGCATCAAATATGTTCAAAATTGCCGCCAATGCCATGTACATGCTGATATGATATGGGTGACGCAAAACGAACTCAATGCAACGAGTTCTCTCTAGCCCTTCTATGCTTGAGGCATGGATGTCATCTGACCAGTTGAGCCCACAACTTCAAATGGAAACATATTCATTTTGGTGGCTGTAGATTACTTCCCAAAATGGGTTGAAGCGACTTCTTATAAGGATGTGACTAAGAAGGTCGTAGCGGATTTCGTCTGAGATCGTATTGTTTGTCGATTTGGAGTACCTGAGTAAATCATTACTAACAATTTCTCCAACCTCAATTGTGATCTTATTAAAGCTGTGTGTGAAACATTAAATATCAAGTATCGAAATTCTACAACGTACATGCCACAGATGAATTGATCCGTAAAAGCCGTCAACAAGAACATAAAAAAGATATTGAGTAAGATGGTGGACAAGTAGAAGAAATGGCATGAGAAGCTACAATTTTATTTGCTTGGGTACCGCATCATAGTTCATACTTCTACTGGGGAAACCCCCTATCTACTGGTCTACGGTACTGAAAGTTGTTATTCCCCCCGAAGTGTAGATTCCTTCGTTAAGAATCATACAAAAGGCCGAGCTCATCGAAGCACAATGAATATGAAGCCATTATGAACAGTTGGCTCTCATTGATGGTAAGAGGATGAACTCATTGTGTCACAGTCAACTCCACCAGAATAGAATGGCAAGGGATTTCAACAAAAAGTTTAGATCGAGGCGATTCACACCGGAGCAATTGGTGTTGAAATAGATCTTCCCACATCAGGAAGAAGCAAAAGGGAAATTCTCACCTAACTGGCAAGGCCCTTACATGGTTCACCGAGTACTGATAGGAGGAGCGCTTATACTAGCAGAGATAGATGGAGAAATATGGCCAAAACCTATCAATTCTGACGCAGTCAAGAGATATTACGTTTAAGATTATGTTTACAGTTTCTCATTGATGTAACATGAATGACGTTTGACCCAATTCGCGTTTAATAGGGGATATGTAGGAAGCCTTGTGGGTTCGGCCACGTCATAATATAATCTTCATTCCCCTCTACATTTAGAAACTAGGGCAAGATTTTGAGTGTGTCAATCTCATTATGTACGTAGAATCAAAGGCGCGAACCAACATTTCCCTAAAACTCATGATTTTTCCTTTGATGTATTCAAAATGGACATAGCAAACACGTCCGCAAACATATACATACAATAAGATCACTATCTTCACACCCAGAAGTCGCCGAGCACAAACGCGTCAAACTAAGGACCACTTTTCCCTTTCACATTTAATCGTTGCTCTTCCTGTACAGGGATAAACATTGTCCTCTCTCATTGCATGAGGCTAAACACTGCCTCTATTATTGCATAAGCCTAAATGCTACCTTTCCTTGCATGAGACTAAGCATTGTCTCCATCACTTTTCATAAGGCTAAGCACTGTCTCCGTTACATTTGCATGAGGCTAAACATTGCCTCCTTTATTGCATAAGGCTAAACTCCACCTTTCCTTATATGAGACTTAGCACTGCCTCCATTACATTAGAGGTTATGCATTGCCTCCATTATTGCATAAGGCTAAACGATGCCTTTCCTGTATGAGACTAAACATTGTCTCCATCACTTTGCACAAGGCTAAGCACTGCATTCCGTTGCATGAGACCGAGTACAGACTCTGTTACATTTGCATGAGACTAAACACTACCTCCATTATTACATAAGGCTAAATGTTGTCTTTCCTTGCATGAGACTAAGCACTGTCTCTGTTACATATGCATAAGGCTAAGTGTTGCCTCCATTATTGCATGAGGCTAAACGCTGCCTTTCCTTGCATGAGACTAAGAAATGTCTCTGTCACTTTGCATAAGGTTAAGCATTGCCTTCACTTGCATGAGACTAAGCATTGTATTTATTACATTATACGAGGCTAAGAATTTCCTTCATTATTGCATAAGGCTAAATGTTTTCTTCCTTTGCATAAGGCTAAACACTGCCCTCATCACATACAAGGATAAACACTGCCTTGTCTTGTTCTTACATACAACGAAGCATTAATTGTTCCCTCTATCAAAAGTTTGATATTTCCGCATCTTGGAATTTCATGAGCTAAAACATCACCACATTGTTCGAAGGCGCCATAGTCTAAAGCACTCATTCTCATAGCCGAAGACATCATTACATGGCCTGAGGATCTCTCAAAATTGCATACCGTTATTCAAGGGCATCATAGTCCATAGGCACCATCTTCATGGCCCGAGGACACCATTTCATGGCCTACGAATCCCTTATAATACGATTCACGGCCCAGGACGCCATGGTCTAAGGACATCATTCTCATCGTCCAAAGAGAACTCTCATGGTCTGAAAGGAACTTGCATTATGTTTAAATTTCCGCAATAACCCCATATATTCGGGTTCATCGTGTTTTAATTTTTGTAGGTAACTCAGGAGGTAACCGTCCTACAAACAGGAGCAATTATCGCTACAGTTTTCATCCACAACGTTCACGTCCTTCGATCATCTCAAACGTAACCGATGATCAGCAATTGATTACCCTTTATCCCATAACCACTCAAATATTTTCCTTATACATCCGTAACGTTGAAATTCGCATTCATTGCTCCATCTAAAATTATATGTTACTCACAACACTATCATATCCAAAAGACCCTTTTTCGAAACACACGACCACTCTTATAACAACTCCATTGGTTTCATTCGCCGTTAGATCCAGAACTACACACAACTTGATTCCCGTAACACTAGAGATATGTAGGCAACTCAAGAACCAGGGTTCGACCCCTAATTTTTCAAAAACACATCATCCCCACTTATATCAGACAAAATTGGTCATTATTTTCTTTACCTGACAACTCTTTCATCATTTCCAGGTAAAGAAGGGCAGCTGTTGATACCCAATTTTGCCCTCATATTTTATAAATATCATGTATATTTTCAAGTTGATATTTTCTGTTATTTCTTCATAATTTTTAAGACTTTAAAATTGATTTTTTTGCATTTAAATTGTTCACATATTTATTAATTACCCTTTGAAATTATTTTGTGATGACTTAATCATCCAAACATATTATTTACATCCGCATACATGTTTATAATATTTTTACTTCATTTCATACAATTATATTGGTATGTTTGAGTTATTTACATAATTTTTAGTAATAGCCTATGTTCTACGCATAATTACATTTATTACAATATTCATGCTAAAATAGCATTTTTATATTTTTATAATGTTAAGCTACTATTTTAAATCATTTAACTGCATAATTAATATTTTATTATTTATAAATAATTTAAACAATTTTCGCATATTTTAGTTCATAGCTCAATCCTAAGCCAATTTTCGGACCAAAAGATGGCCCAAACCTTAGCCCAATCTCCCCTGGACCAAACCAAGTGACCCCTTTATTCCAACCCCGTCGGGACCCATTTTCTCAACCCTCCCCATTCATCTCTTAAATCCTGGCCATTAATCTCTCAAGATCAACAACCCTCGCTCACCCAAGCCCTTTTAATAAACCAAACCTGGAAACCCTACCTCATTTCCCACCTAATAGCCGCCCCCAAACACTCTCAAATGTTCTCCCTTCTTTGAAAGTAATTCTAGCAGACGCCTTCCCAAATCTTCTCCAAATCCGATTAAGCCATATAGTCCCTATGTGATTCACTTACCTTTTATAGATTATCTCATTGCTTCTAAAAGGACTATGATATTACATAGTACTGGCCCTATTTTTGGTAAGTACCAATCTCTCAAATCATGTTCCATCACCTTCAATCTTCGAGATTTAGATGATATTTCGTCTGTACACACTCACTACCAAGTAATATGGGTCCAATTCACTAAGATCTTTTACTATTTTTTGTTCTCCTTCTTGAATTAGGGCTTGCCTGATTTCTCCTAAATTGATTCTGAATCGATTTCGCATGCTATTCTTTCCTTTTTGTGTTTAATTGACTGTTTTTACTTGTTTGTGTGTTTAATTTTGCTACTATATAAACCCATCCCCCAACTCCCCTAAGACGGGCCTTAGCTATTTTTATTACTCTCTCACTCTCACCCGTTCTACTATTCTAAATTTTGAGACCTTGGCCAGCTGAAATCCAAGGCCACCAGAATTCGATTGTTGCTCTTTTCTCAATGCGAGCACTTCCCGGGGTTCACTTGAAACCCTTGGGAACTCTGACGCACTAGGATTTGGGGAGTGATGTAGTTCTTTCTCTGCTACTGTTGACTGAACTACTCTTGGCATTTTATTTTTCCTCTACTTGCTTATTAATTTGCAGCTGGTGAGTACCTTGCCCTTTTTATTCTATCCTCTTTGCTTGTGTTCATGCTCTGTATATCCGTGTTGTTCGAATCTTTTTGCGAACCATTATGATTTCAGCGTTGTGTTGTCTTTGTTTTCAATCTTATCCACCTTGAAGTTAGTCTGCAGTCCTGTATTTTCTAGCACATAAACTTGCCTAAATCAGAAACTTTTATATCCGCTCATTATGTGTGAATTCTGATCATCTTAAACCCGCTTAGTCTACTATGCTTATGTATACAATATTTTCCTATATTTGTTGCTTGCCCATCTTCATGCCTTGCTAAAACTTATAGGAAACCAATTCATGCCCAGAACTTGTTCGAATGTACTTCTTCTTGCTAAGTCTTTCAGGTACAACCTGCTAACTTTCTTAAAATCAATATGTGATCATGTGAATTCTATATGCTAATACTATTTCAATTCCCAGGAAAACTTATTTCTCTGCTATTTGTGAACTTTGATGTTGTGTTATCATTATGTACTAACTGATTGTTCAGGACTCCTAAGGTAAGTTTTAAAATATATTTAGCCTATTCTTCATATGTTTAGTCAACTAGAATAAGCCTTGGCCTCTTCATGTGATGTACGTTTGCCATGTTAACCTAGACATTGGCTTATTCTTATATGCCATGAGTTCTTAACACTGTCTTTTTTAGATTTAGAACCTCCATGTTATGACTAATACCCAACATGTTAGGTTCTTCATGCTCAGGTTGTTTGTTATATTGTTTATGATCATATTAGGTCTATGTTAGAGATATTCGGCAGGAAATTGCTACCGTTTTTGTTGATGGTTCTACTAGACTTTCATAATTAAGACTCTTGTATCTAAAGTCTCTTTCAAGCTGGTATGGATCATGCTTCGCTTAAAAATTCTACTTAGAATGTTTTTCTATCTTAGAGTGTGTAATCATGTCGTTGTTAACCTGTTTTTCCTGGAAAACATAACATGAACTTGCTTCATATGTGTCTTGTGTGCCTTTCAATTTAGCATAATCCTGTTTATGTGTCTTAGCTAGAGCTATTGATGGCTACATCTTTAGGAACTAAGTCTTTAAACTGCTTCATGAGTATTTCGTCATTTGTATAATCTGGCATCACTTTGGATAAGTAAGTTATTCATTGGGCCTGGGATTGGCCTGTGTGTATTGTTGAACCTGGGAACTGGATTCAGGTGTGATCTAGTTGTCTTATGAGCTTGTGGTTTGGGCTTACTATTTGTCCAAAGGAGGCCTTGGAATACCCCTGGATTACCTTTACAATGGGCTTGTAATTACATTAGTGAGCTTGTATTTTTTATTCTTTATTTTGATATATTCAAGTTTGTATTATTTTATTTGGGCCTGTAATGACTTGTAGCAACAAACAATAGGGAAATTAGTAAAAAGGAGAGGCTGGGGTATTCTAATGCTCACACAAACGGGTAGAAAGTATGCCTATAGGATTTAATTGTCTTGTTTGATATTTGTTCTGGCATGATTCGATTATGCACACTAATAGAAATCATGTCTATAGGAATCACACACACACTTCACTTGACTTGTTTAATATTGGTACATTATCCAAAGCATGCTAGCTTACGTAATTGCTACACTTGTTTCCATATATACTACTGAACGCTTTAGACAACATGTTTATAGGAATCAAACGTGTTGCTTAACCATTAGACATCATGCCTATAGGATACAATAATGCACGCCTTTGATAATAATCATCTAGATACCATGAATATAGGGATTTAATTAACTAATCAGCTACTTTCTATCACTTTTATACTGCCTCACTTAGATGACATGCCTATAGGGATAAAGTAATATAAAACCAAGTCTAATTGACAACTGTTAGAAATCCTGCCTATAGGATATTGTCACTCGCATAAGAAACCGTTTACAAAATTAACGCTGCTAATTCTGGACTCTCAGAGGTGTTTTACTGCCTCATTGCGCCACAATTAGCTATCATGCCTATAGGGTTTGTAATTAAGATGCAAATTTTTTAATCTAAGGTTGTAGTTATGCATGTACGATGCTGGACATCATAATAACCATGCCTATAGGATTCTACGACTCTAATGCGTCTTAACTGTCTACTGTTTAAATCTGCCCACGTGCATTTCTTGCTTATGTGTGGAGGCAAACTTGAGCCATGTGTTGTCTTTATGTGAAGTCCTATATGTTTTTAATGCGCGCCTAATTTTATTATTTTGATCATCTTAAGTAAAGTCTAGAACCACCTAATAGTAGGTCTATAAGCCTCCTGGATCATAGGCATGTGACGGGTAGTGTACGTATAGGAGACGATCTAGAATTGAATTAGAGTGCTCTAAGTACAACTTTAACATAGTAATCAGGTAGCATGAGATGATAGTCTGTGTCCGCTGAATATTATGAGCAACCCCTACCCTATTGGAGTTGCAGAGTAATATTTATGTTACACAGGGTGATCTTTTAGGCTAAAACACATAGGACCCCCTCCCCCCTCCCTTTATGTGTCTGTTGTTCACACTTAGTCATCAAATATAGACCAACACAGTTGTATCCTTGTATCCTTGTATCCTTTGAGACTTGTATTTATATAGTTTTCTTTACACTTGCTTATATTAAAACAGAACTGTCACGGCCCAAATACCTAACCTGTCTGATGGCGCCTATCGTGGAACTAGGCGAGCCGACATTCTCAATATTCTTTCAATATATGACAGAATTGAGCTAAAGCAAATAAATTAACTAGAGGTTTACATGATAACGAAGTTTAACCCAAAACACAAGTGCGGAATAATAGCCCGATATCGGGGTGTCACTATGTCATGACCATCTAACAACCAATCTAGAAACAGAGTCTACTATAGTCTGTGCCAAATGCTAGTACAAGAGAGAAAAGATAATAGGAAACGAGAAACAAGGACTGCGAACGCCGACAGCTACCTCGTAAGTATCTGATAATCAGCTCGCGCACGAACTCAGCAACCGCCAGAACCGTACACACCTGGATCTGCACATGAAGTGCAGGGTGTAGCATGAGTACAACCAACTCGGCAAGTAACAGAATTAAATAAGGAACTTAGAAGAAGTGACGAGCTATGTAAATACAATTCATTTCAAAAGTTTTAAGTAAAGAGTGAACATGTTTTCAAATCCGGTAGTTTAAGTCCAATCAGTTAGAGGTAAAGTAAAACATATATGAATCTTCCAGAGATTTCACAACAACAACAGATAACAACTAAGTGCATCAATAAATAAAAGCATGTACAGCCTCTTAAGGCAGCAATCACCCAACTCATCTCAACAATTCATACTCTCAGCTCTCAGCTCTCAATACACCCTCTCAATAGGTACATGCGGTCACTTGGGGTGTACAAACTCCAGAGGGGCTCCTTCAGCCCAAGCGCTATATTGCTGCAACGTGCAGCCCGATCCAATATTGTTGCGGCGTGCAACCCGATCCAATATTGTTGCATTGTGCAATCCGATCCATAATATATATATATATATATATATATATATATATATATAGCCCATAGGCTTGTTGCAGCGTCCAACCCAATCCATATACATAAATATAGCCATAAGGCTTATTACAGCGTGCAACCCGATCCATATACCTCACATAGCTCACAGCTCGGCACTCAGGACCTATCTTAGCCACTAACCTCTCCGGCCTCTGGGGCTCACAGGATATCACAAGAATCAGTCCAAATAGAGAATACAACAAGTATCAACAAGAAATGAGAGAGAACGGAGATATGATACACAAGTAAGACGGTGACTGAGTACAAGACGACAATTAGCAGTTAATTCAACAAGTATACGACCGCTGGCTCCCAACAGTGATATTATATGGACTGAGAATGGTTTCTAACATGAAAGGCAGTCAATTGATAAAAGACAAGGAAAAACATGTAATAATAATGGGCTATTCGACTTTACAGTCTCACGGAACGGCCCATGTCTCAATCCATCATAGTGCACGCTCACACGCATGTCACCTAGCATGTGCGTTACCTCCAAATATTCACATCAAACCAATTCTCGGGGTTTCATACCCTCAAAATCTTATTTAAGACTATTACTTACCTCAACCGCGCAAAATCCTACTCTGAAATGCCTTTGCCTCTCGAATCGGCCCCAAATGCCCCGAATATAGCCACAAACAATACGAGATAATCAATAAACGCTAAAAGGGCCGATTCTAGAAGAAAACTACAAAAACATAGCCCCAAAATCCGAAATCGGCTCAACCCCCCCC
>ML339265.1:91906-178762 GCA_005239505.1 Nicotiana paniculata
CTCGAAACCCGACAAAAGTCACAAAACCCGAAAGCTCATTTCCTCAGGAGTCTAACCATACCAATTTTAATAAAAATCCGACCACAATTGCCCCTCCAAAACCCCAAAATTAACTCTCAAATTCCCAAGACCTAAACCCCCAAATTTCACTTCAAAATATCACTAATTTGATCTAAAATCAGTAGGAAAACACCATCACTGATGATAAATAGGCTCAAGGAACTTACCTCAGTGATTACTTCAAAAATTATCTCACAATCACCAAAATTCGAGCTCAAAAATGATGAAAATGGTGAAAAATCTCGAAGTATTCTATGTATACGTTCCGCCCATCAAAGCTGCACCTGCGGGGCCCAGCCCACTTCTACGACCAAAGTTGCGTACCTGCGGAATCCACTTAAGTCCACCGGGCTCGCACCTGTACTTCAGTGTCGCACCTACGGAGTCGCTTCTTCGGAATTGCCCATGATCCACTCTTCCACATCTGCATCTTAGCCTCGCACCTGCGGGCTCGCAAATGTGCTCCATTCCTCGCACCTGCGCTTCAAGTCCAGCCTAGCCTTTCCCGCATCTGCGCCATCATTTGCAGCACCTGCGGCTAAGCCCTCGCAGGTGCGATCACACCAGATACAACCGACTTCAACAGCTCTTTCAATCCAAAACTAAATCTGAAACCTCCCGAATTCACCTTGAGGCCTCCGGGACCACAATCAATTATACCAACAAGTCCTATAACCCGATACGAGCTTAGTCGAACCTTCGAATCCCTCAAACCACATCAAAACACAAAATTACACTCGGATTCAAACCTAAAAAACTTCTAAACTTCCGAATTCCACAAACGACGCCGAAATCTACCAATCACGCCCGATTGACCTCAAATTTTAACACAAGTCAGAAATGACACCACAAACCTATTCCAACTTCCAAAAATCCAATCCGACCCCGATATCAAAATTTTCACTGCCAGCCAAAATCGCCAAAATTCCAACTTTCGCCAATTCAAGCGTTATACTACGGACCTCTAAATCACATTTCGGACGCACATCTAAGTCTAAAATCACCGAACGGAGCTAACAGAACTATCAAAATTCAATTCCGAGGTCGTTTACACACAAATCGATATTCGGTTGACTTTTCCAACTTAAGCTTCCAATTTAGAGACTAAGTGTCTCAAGTCACTCCAAAATCACTCCGGAACCCGAACCAACCAATCCCGTAAGACATACAGTTGTAAATCACAAAAGAAGTAATTTGAGTGCCGAACACCTTCTCTTTGAGGTATATGATCAGCTATCTTACTTGTAATTCAATAATTCACATAGCGTAAACTTCGACCGGGACCCACGGTTCTAGGCCTCGAAGAGTGCCAAACACCTTCTCTTTGAGGTAATTTGAGTCCTTATCTGATCTTTGGTAACGTAGACTAATCAAGTAGAGTTATTTGTATATAGGTGCCCTAACGCACATTAAAATCGTTAAGTGGGGACTCTTCTATTTTAATAACCATTTAAAAGAGTTGTCACACGTCGAAACTTTCTTTCGCGAGAAAATGGGACGCGAAAACATTCTCTCTCTCTCTCTCTCTCTCTATATATATATATATATATATATATATATATATATATGAGAGAGCATATGAGAATAGATAAAGACAATAAACCTTTGGTTTGGCCTCTAGAAGCAGCGGCTGTGCGCTGCACTGCTGCCAGCCGGAACAGTGAGAAAACTTTTACAGTTGTAAAATTGACTGTACGATAGTAAGGGAACTGATCTTATGTCCTTTATTTGTTCCCCTATCTAGTTTCCTGAGACCGCTTGGCCAAACAACAAAGCATATCACAAAAAGGGATTGATCGCATCAGGTTCCTATTTGATTCCTTAATAAAGTTTGACAAATCATCAAAATCATAATAATATAACTTATCATAGCGGTACTTTATCTTCATATTAATGTTTAATAAATTTCTCTGTCTAGTATTAAGTATGACCAGATTCTTTTTTTCCTCGGCTAGTGTGTAAATTTCCATTTGTCTAATTCCCTTTTTGTTGTTAATTTGATCAGTTACAGATATCTTATAATCTATACTACTCTAACTCGTTTATTTTCTTCACATAAACCAAGTACTTTTTTAGGCTCTCACCTTTCAGTTGGGTGAGTATTGGCGTAACTGGTAGAGTTGTTGTCATATGATCAGGAGGTCACGGGTTCTCAAGTCATGGAAACAGTCTCTTGTAGAAATGCATGATAAGACTGCATACAATAAATCCTTATGATCCGGCCCTTTCCTAAACTCCGCGCATTGCGAGAGCTTAGTGCACCCAGATGCCCTTTTGCCCACCTTTCAGTTAGGAGGCCTTTTATGTTATAATTCAAACTACTAACTCATTTATTTTTCTTCACATACCAAATATTTTCTAGGTTCTCACGTTTCAGTTGATAATAGGATGTAAATTAAGCAAAAAAGTAGGCAAATTTTGTAATATTTACTTCATTAAATTCTTATACTTTATCTCTTTTTCTGTTTCCTCATACTCTTCCACATATTCTACGAAATAACAACGGTATTAAATAATTTGAGTTGCACATTCTTTCGCAGGTTTCCTCTGTGACACTCATTTCACAAGAAAAAAAGAGTTTTATTGTATATAATTTAGGCATTTTATTAGGCTTGGATTTAGGCCCCTGAATATCCTTTATCATTTCGGTTGACACTGTCAATGCCACATTGGAGTTCCTTTGCTGTAAAGGCTCCGTCAATATTTAGTTTGAACCAATCTTTCTATACATAGTGGCGTCTATATTTATACCAATATGAGTTAAGTAATCTCCATCAGGTAGCCTATCATGATAGCATTACCAAAAAAGAAATTTCTTTTGTTTGGACAGTGTACCTCCCTAATCCAGCCAAAGTCTTTATCATCAATTAGATCATAACAAGATTTAGTAGTAAATATACCATTCCGGTTTAGAGACCAAATTGGATAGTCTGCCGAGGAGGGGTCAATAAGAATGGTAATATTATTGAAGTTATCCAGGTATTGTTAATCCTATGATCTCTCACCTTAGGATCAGTTCTATAGGACCATCAATTGGTTCTCGTAGACCATTTGTTAGGGATTCAATTTGAGTTCAAAATATTCAGGCTGGAGTTATTACTTATCGGTCTTTTGTTGTGTTGGGAAAAGTAACCCCACGTAAATAAAATTCATGTGTCCGATAAACGTGGATCACTAAAATACGGCAATCAACGATTATAGTAAGAGAAAGAAGGACACCAAAATTTTAATGTAAAAAATTCCTCTAAATAATAGAAAAAAAAACGGCCCGAATTTTTATATTTTGTGATACTAAGTAAAATATTCAAAAGACAAACAAAGAATCCTTTTTTATTTTACCCCCTCATCACGTACCGCACAAACTTTCTATTACGTACCACAGAAACTGTCTTACAAACAAGCCAGTAGCTCTCTATTTATATTGATAGAAAGTCTTCTCTTAATGTCATCGATGACAACATAATGTAAGCAAAGATCAAGTGTCATATTGTGAATTCAGAGAAATGATCGCCTGCCCAAATTCTTTTAACTTTGATTTGGTTGACTTGAAAATTCAAGCCATCGCACGATTGCCCTCCTTTCGTATGGGCCATGGGATGGACCCCACATGCTGAAGTTTTGTCTTTATAACTGGGGAACTTCAGCCCCGTATGCTAAAGTTCCCCAGTTACAAAGACAAAACTTCAGCTCTAGAGCTGAAGTTCCCCAGTGTAACTAGGGAACTTCAGCCCCGTGTGCTGAAGTTTTTGTCTTTATAACTGGGAAACTTCTACCCCGTATGCTGAAGTTCCCCAGTTACAAAGACAAAACTTCAGCTCTAGAGCTGAAGTTCCCCAGTGTAACTAGGGAACTTCAGCCCCGTGTGCTGAAGTTTTTGTCTTTATAACTGGGAAACTTCTACCCCGTATGCTGAAGTTCCCCAGTTACAAAGACAAAACTTCAGCTCTAGAGCTGAAGTTCCCTAGTGTAACTGGGGGAACTTCAGGCCCGTATGGTGAAGTTTTTGTTTTTATAACTGGAGAACTTCAGCCGCGTATACTGAAGTTCCCCGGTTACAAGACAACAACTTCAGCTTTAGATCTGATGTTCGCAAGCCGTCTACTAGAAAGCTGAAGTTTTGCGTGATTGCCTTTGCTACTTCAACCCTGCATGCTGAAGTTATGCGCAAAAGCGGGTACGGATGAAATTTTTTTTACAAAGCGGGTATAAGTTAAAACGTGGCACAAAAAGTGCGTACGGATGCAAAAGCCCCAGTTGAATAGTAAGCCCAAACAAGAGATATAGAGCCTAATGGCTGAACGAGACAAGAAGGTTAACTCTTAAGAGAGAACTAGAATTATAGAATGGGAAAAGGGATTTTTTCCTTCATATACCATTAATGAAACTTTATTACTAAATATGTGCATATTTTATAAATTACCCGACATGTGCACTGTTTTTCTATAATTTTTATACCATTCATTAATTAGTAATTAATAGTAGTTGAGTCTTCCTAATATGGCGCGGTAAAAATCAGGAAAAGAATATCCTAATTGATTTAGCGACCTTCAGTTTAAATTTGAATGCAAATCCTTTATCTGATTTGCGAACAAATTGTAGAAATCAGTTCGTCGAGTTTCTTCCTCAATCCAGACATCAAAAAGGCGACCAATTATTCAACAAAATCAACTCAAATTGTAGAAACCAATATTGTCGATACTCTGTTCTTCATCTTTTTTTTCTCAATCCACAATCAAAAAACGATAAACTGACATCAATTTGTAGAAATCAGTTCGTCAAGTTTCTTCCTCAATCCAGACATCAAAAAGGCGACTAATGATTCAACAAAATCAACTCAAATTGTAGAAACTAATAATGTTGATACTCTGTTCTTCATCTTTTTTCTCAATCCACAAATCAAAAAAAAAATGACAAAATATAGAACAATACATCAGCAACAACACACAATCATGTCCAAAATCCCAATCATGTTATAATTGAATGGGAATTGGGATAGCTATGGCAGATTTAGAGATTTTCAAGTTGATGGCATTGTAGTAGATGAGAATGCAAGTTACATTATGTTGATTTCTATAATTGCAGAGCAATTAATGATTGATACTTCAGAAAAAATTGTAGAAATCAAATACATTGTGAACGGCAATTGCCCTCCAATGGAGATTAGGAATGATATTGAAGTTCGTGTGTATATGGAGAAAAAAAAGGAGAATAAAAAATTAGGATCATATATGTTATGTATAAGTGTACGAGAGTTCAATATGGAATTGACTATCACCAATCAGAACACAAGTGCAGGTTTGTTAAGTTTAAAATTTCATTGAATTCTGGTTTTACGGTAATATCTACAAAATTTTTACAGTTATCTATAAATAAACTACAACTTAGTTTAAGGATGTATAAAGAAATATTGTTTTCAAGATTATCTACGAAATTACTACAATTAAACTACAATCTATGTTTAACCAATATTGACTACAAAATTTTCTCTCTCTCTACATATTTCCTACAAAATTCAACAAATAAACTACAAATGGGTTTAATTATGTATAAATCAGTATTATTTTCACGATTATCTACAAATTACTATGTTTATACTACAATTAAACTACCATCTATGCGGGGGAAAAAATGTTGACTACAAAATTTTCACTTCATCTACAAATCATCTACAAAGATTCTACAAATATATAATGACATTGTTTATCTTTATTTTCATGCAGGTTCGTCTGGGTCCCTAAAGTTACTTGATATGCCATCCTCTCCCGTTATCGAGGAATATCAAAGTGAAATAATAACTGAATGTACATAAAGTGCTATTGAAGAAGGACATGTGTATCAAGACAAGCAAACTGTAGCAACTGCAATGAAGCACTATTTTGTGATGCACAAGTTCCAGTTCAGAGTTAAAAGATCTAGCCACAGAAGGTATGAAAATATTAGTGGTGAAACGATCATTATAAACAGTCTTTTCCTTGAGATATGTGTTTTTTAAACATTGTAGATGAAGTGTAGTTATATTGTATATTGTGTTACTTTATGTTAAAACAATGCTTTTATTACATCTACATTTATAACCTGTATTAAAAATTGTATTTTATTTTGTAGCTACTGGCTTGTATGCGTTGGTGAAAACTGTAATTGGCACATCAAGGCAACATCAATTAATGATTCTTCAATGCTCAAGATCAGGAGTTTCAACCGAAAACACACATGCTCCTTAATGGATGATACATTCATACAGCGCAAACGTACTGCAGCTGTAGTTGGTAGAATGGTCATTCCAAAGTATTGTGATCATAAGACAGTTTACACACCAAAGGACATACAAACTGACATGTTTTCCGAACACGGAGTGAACCTAAGCTACATGCAAGCATGGAGAGCAAAGGAAAAGGCTTTACAGTTTTTGAGAGGGCATCCTGCTGACTCCTACAGCAAATTACCAAAATATTTTTATATTCTTTAGAAGACTCATCCTTGTTTAGTTGTTAAATTTAAGAAGACATCAGATGAATGCTCTGTATATGCATTTGTTGCTCTTTGTACATCAATAAGTGGTTAGCAACATTGTAGGCCAGTAGTAGTGGTTGATGGGACATTCTTAAAGTCCGCCTATAGGGGGGTTATGTTGACAACAAGCAAAATGGATGCAACACGTAAAAATATAGATACTTTGTAGTTATTTTGTAGGCAATTTATAAAATGTAGAAACATTTCAGATATTTTGTAGATATATTGTAGTGTATATGCATTTATATTCTTATATGAATTTTCGAAGCTGCCAGTTAATTTTTTTTGGATTAATAATGTAGGTACAATATTTCCTTTGGCATATTATGTGGTTGATTCTGAAAACAACGCACCGTGGAAGTGGTTCTTTGAGCAATTCAAGCAAGCATAGGGTGAAAGAACTTCAATGTGTGTTGTTTCAAATAGGAAGGAGAGTATCCTGAAGGAAACATCAATTGTCTATCCGGGCGTGCCATACTACTCTTGCATGTGGCATATTTGGACAAATATAAGAGCAAAGTTCAAGAAGGGTCATCTACAATTAAATAAATTGTACTTTGCAATAGCACGTTCATACACCTGGATTAATTTAATGAAAGGATGTCGAAGATTCAAGAGATAGACCCGCGTGTTAAATCATACCTATATAATATTGGCTATCATAGATGGTCAAGAGTACATGCAACGGTGAATAGAACTTGGACAATGACATCAAACATTGCAGAGTCGTTGAATGCTGTAACAAAAGATGCAAGAGAGCTGCCAATATTTGACCTATTAAAGTATATGAGGACACTTTTAGAATGTTGGACCAACGAGAAGTTATTGAAGGCAAAGGGTACTTTCACATTCCTTGGGTCCAAATTCAACAAAGAATTGGAGAACAACAGAACATTATCTCAGAAGCTTAGGGTAAGATCTGTTTATTTGGTGCAGAAAAAAAAATATTTTAATATACAGTGTTTCCAGATTGTAGATAAATTGTAGATAATTTGTAGATTGTATATAATTTGTAGAATTTTTGTAGATAAGTTGTAGATAATATATTTTTATGATTGAAATAATAGTCTTTCTGTTTGTTATATAATTGTAGGTGAGGGCTTCAATAGATCATATCCATACTGTGTTAGGTGGTGTGAAGCGGTACATTGTGTGTCTTGAAAGCAAGAAATGTAGTTGTGGCCAGTTCCAACTTGATGAACTTCCATGTGCACATGCTTTGGCAGCTTTAAGGCACATGAATGAAACTTATGAAAACTATTGCTCTCCGTATTACGCAAAGGAGAACCTATTGTGTACATATGAAATACAAGTAAATCTCCTCCCTGATGAAAGCAAATGGAATGTGCCACAACATATTTCTGATGAAGTAGTAAATCCACCTACGGGGGAGAAAAGGCAGTCAGGAAGACCTCAAAAGGAAAGATACAAAACATATGATGAACTAAAGTCAAAGAAGTACAAGGTGTCATGTGGAAATTGTGGAGGTGAAGGGTATAGCAAAAGATCTTGCAAGAATGCGCCCAAAAAGAAATAAATATCATGTAGTTAGAATAGTATTTCAAAATAACTGTTAGTGTGTTCAAGTTAATAGAATTTTGTGTGTAATCGTTTAAGTTTTTCAAGATTATAGTGTAGTTAATTTCAATTTGTTTGTGTTTGTTAACATGTTTTTCTGTATTGTGTCAAGCATCTAAATTTGTTTCTGATAAATTGTAGATAACTGTTAATATTTATTATCTATAATACAACTACAAAAAAAATTTAATTGTATTATACAGTGTTTCCAGATTGTAGACAAATTGTAGTTAATTTGTAGATTGTAGATAATTTGTAGATAATTTATATATAATCTATTTTTATGATTGAAATATTATTCCTTTTGTTTGTTATATTATTCCAGTACAGAAATTACCTACAATTGTTAGGTATTTCATACAAATTATATGCATATTCAACTACAAAATTATATACAATCACGATATTGAGTGTTTCCAGATTATAGATAATGTGTAGTTTTTTAGTAGACAGATTGTATTCTAACATCATAATAACTACGTTTAATATAAGGAAGATATAGTGTTGTAAGATGGAACAAATGGAGATAAAACCACCAATATATATTCAAGTGAACTACTAAACTGAAAGAAATTAACAAAACAAAAGGTCTAATGCAATAAAAACATAAAAGAATTGTTCAAAAAGTTGTGTATTCTCCTTCTCCCACCAACTAGCATCAACTAAATTACATACCACATGACACTACTTCTTCTTTATTTGGACTCTTGTTTTCTCATTCAATGAATATGCACCATTCCTCCTTCCTGCTTCTTTAAAGCATTGTCCCATAGGAGAGCTCCATAGCGTCTACGATGTTGGTCAATATCAAAAAGGTCTTCTGTGGGAATTGACAAATCTCCAAGACTAACATGCTCCACAAAGGCAGCAACAAATACACCACAATATCTGCATAAGACAACAAAATTTAAATATTTACGAAATGATTATAAACCCAAAAAGAATTAAATGTATAGAAAGAGATAATAGATTTTTTACAATGATTCCTCTTTTTGTTGTGGAATCTCCGCAACCATCCACTGAATGTTAAGAGGGTTTGTAATTTGTTTCTCAATGTAGGCCTTTGTGTTCTTGAAGTTAATGTTTTTATGCTTCCCATAGAAACCAGTGCATGATAAATACAGAGGGATAATGACTGAAAACTTATCAACACAGGATTCAACAACTTGATAATTGCGTGAAGAGACCATGGATTCATACGCATAAAGTTGCATGTCCGCAATGTCGAAAACGACCAACACCTAATGAAAATTTTCTACAATGTTGACGGGCATGATGACATAGTCAACTTCATCCCATTCCACATTTCCATGTAGTCTATAACCCAAAATATATTGTAACGACCCGGCCTGTTGTTCCGTGAGATTTACCCCGTTTCCCCTATTTTTGCATTTGTTATATATCGCTATCCTGTTTTTGATGTGTTGGATCGGTTGGTTTGGGTCCAGAAAGGTTATGGTGAGAGTTTAGGCATTTAGCCTTTAAAAGTAGCCTAATAGTTGATAAAGTCAATTAAGAGTTTACTTATTGGTAAACAACCTCGGAATATGGATTGTATGGCTCGGATAGCTTCATTAAGTGATTTGGGACTTAGGAGTGTGTTCAGAATTTTTTTGTGATGTCCGGTGAAGAATTAGGCTTGAATTGGCGAAAGTTAGTTTTTGGCGATTTCCGATCGGCAGTGAAAATAGGCTATCGAGGTTGGAATGGAATTCCAAAAGTTGGAGCAGGTTCGTAATGTCATTTTGGATATGTCTACAAAATTTCAGGTCAATCGGAGGTGTTTTAGTTAGTTTCAGCTAGTTGGCGAAATTTGGAAGTTTCAAAGTCATAGGCTTGAATTTGATGTAAATTTGGTGTTTTAGTGTTGTTTTTGGTGTTTTGAAGGCTCGACTAAGTTGGAATAATGCTATGGGGTGTGTTGGTATGTTTGGTTGGGGCCTAGAGGGGCTCGGGATTGATTTTTGATAGTTAACGGATCGATTTTTGGTTTTGGAACTTGGCTGGTTTGCTGGTGTTTCTGCAGCAGAGTTTTACTCTATGCGTTCGCGGAAGGGGGCTCGCGTTCGCATAGAGTGTTTGGTGGAAGGGGGGACAGTTTTTCAATGCGTTCGCAGGCGAAGGGGTGTGAACGCTGAGTGTTAGAGCTGGGTGGTCATCGCGAATGCTGGGGTGTGTGTGCGTTCGCGGGTCAGAGGGTGCGTTCGCGAAGGCCTGGGGGTAGCAGTGCTTCGCGTTCGTGGGCTTGAAGCCGCGTTTGCGTAGAGTTAAATTAGGGACCTGTTGGATAGTTCTATGTGAACGCTGTCCCAGTCACGCGTTTGCGATGAAGAAAAATGAGCTGCGCATAAAGTTTTTAAGTTCTAATCGGGGGATTTTGGCCATAACTCAATATTCCATTAGGGAGCTTGGGAGAAGGAGGATTTGGACGAGATTTTCAGTGAGATTCTTGTGGTAAGTGTTCTTCAATAATTTTTGGTTTAATTTCATGGTAAGTGTTCTTCAATTTGAGGAATTAAGTAGAGAATTTGGAAATAATGGGAGGAAAGATTTGAAAATTTCTTTTGGTAATTTTAGTGGGCAATTGTGGTCCGATTTTGATGTTCTTGGTATTTACAGACTCGTGGTAGGATAAGGGTTCTTATGATGTAATTTTTATCGGATTCTGAGATGTGGTCCTGGGGCTCGGGTTTGGCCGAATTTCGAGATTCTTGTATAAATTGATAATTTTCGATTGGGTTGTGTTCCTTGAGTATATGTTAACGATGTTGAACTGGTTTTGGCTAGATTTGGAGCAATCGGGAGCCAATTTGAGGGGGAAAAGCATAGCGGACTAGTGTTGTTGCCCGGTAGAGGTAAGTAATGGCTATAAATCTTGTCCTGAGGGTATGAAACCCCGGACTTCGTATTTTTTACTGTTTCTAGAATGGCGCACATGTCGGATGACGAGTATGTGGCGCGTACTGAATTTTGGATTGGACTAGGTCCTCTCCGCGGCGACTGATTAGTTGCATATTTACTCAAAACCTTATGTTAAGTATGTTCTAAAGAATTGTGTAATATTTGTGCTGTGAGCCATGTTTGGGGCCTAGTGTCGATCTGTTTTAACCCCTTGGGGGCTATTATACTAATATTCTCACTACTTTGAAACTATGATTTTACACTCAGTCTTTCTTGTGAAATTTTTGACCCTCATATTTGATGATATTACAATTTCTTGAAATAAAATACTAATTGGGTCGAGAACCCCGTTTTATTTATGGCCTGAGTGGCATGTTGAGAGTGTCTGACTAAGTGCGGCCGAGGGCCAACGTTGTGAGGATATTTATGATATGAGACAGTCCGAGAGCGTGAGAGTGATTGATGCCATGATTTGGCTGTTTATTTAGCACTTGGGCTGAAGGGGCCCCTCCGAAGTCGGAGTCTGTACACACCCCGAGTGAGCGCAGTACCTACTGAGTGCGAGTGCCGAGTGCCGAGCGACGAGTGATTGGGAGGTATGAGTGACTATGAGGTGCTGAGTGACTGATTATGAGTGACTGTGAGGCATGCCCGAGGGGCTGATTATGATACATGTGTTTTCCCGAGGGGCTACTGATGATTTTACTACTTTCACTCTGAGCTTATGAAATATGTTTTGCTCGAGGGGCCTCTATATGATTCATTTCATTTTTATACTAGACCTTTCGGTTGAAGTTGTTGAAAAATATACATTTTAAAAGGGTTTTCGGAAGTTGATTTTTAAGGCATGACGATTTCATACATCTATGTTATACTATTGGAAAGTAAGGTTGTGCCTCTTGTGATTTGATGATATTGATTTTATGTGTTCTTGCTGGTCAGACCTGATTTATTTTCATTACTACTGAGTTGGTGTACTCAGATTACTCCCTGCACCTCTGTGTGCAGATTCAGGAGTAGACATCGAGCATTAGTGTCACGACCCCAGTTCGCCCTCCGTGAACATATCGTGACAGCACCTATTCCCTATAACTAGGTAAGCCTAGCAATGCGGAATGACAACTTAATTGCGGAATAATTAAATAAAAGAAAGTTGAACACTCTAAAAGAAAGACTGTATATAAACACCACTTGGCATATACAACCCAAAATAATATGGAAATCTACAACATCACCCCAAAACCCGGAAATTCACGGGAACCACAGGCTAATAGAATATAATACATTGATCTAACTCCAGAATATCTATACAATTGTAAGGAAGGACAAACTTTTAAAAACAAAACAAAAAAAATGGAATAAGATAGAGACTCTTGGTCTACGGACTCGACAAATATGCCTCGAAGTCGCTACTGTATCTCTCAACCTCGGGGATAGTGCACCTGAGTGAAGGTACTTGGATCTGCACATGAAAAACATGCGCAGGAAAGGGCATGAGTACACCACAACGGTACTCAGTAAGTGCCAAGCCTAACCTCGGTGGGGTAGTGACGAGGAAGGTCAGGGCCCTACTGAGGTCAAACAATATAATAGAGATTTACAGTATGAAAACAGGCAGTAATAATGAATACAACAGTGAAGTAAGTCAGTTCAAACAAGGCAATAAGAAAAACACAAGAACAGAGTAAACACAGAGTACGAATGACTCAATAACAAGGTAACAATGCGGATCTCCCAGGATACCGTCCTGTAGTCCTTTTCTCAACGGTCCAAAGGATCTCCCTGGATACCATCCCGTAGTACATCATATGTATATTCGAAGGATCTCCTGGGATATCATCACGTAGTCCTTTTCTCAACCGTCCAGTGGATCTCCCGGGATACCGTCCCGTAGTCCACCATATGTATTTCCGAAGGATCTCTCGGGATACCATCCCGTAGTCCAACTATCAGTGTGCAGGGGGATCTCCCGGGATACTGTCCCGTAGTCTCAAAGTAAATATGCAGGGGGATCTCCCGGGATACCGTCCTGTACTCCCAAAGTAAATATGCAAAGGGATCTCCCGGGATACCATCCCGTAGTCCCAAATATATGTGCAGGGGGATCTCCCGGGATACGGTCCCGTAGTCCCAAAGTAAATATGCAGGGGGATCTCCCGGGATATCGTCCCATAGTCCCAAAGTAAATACGCAGCCACAACAAGAATACATTCAGAAATAGAGTGCAAAAATACAAGGCAACAAGTAGTTCTAGCCTAACATGCTTCATGTAGTACAATTAAATCTACTTAAGAAAATAGACAATTCAAGTCAACTAGGCATGCTTTTCTAAACTAACATAGGCTTTAATTGCAAGTAGAATAAAGCAGGTAAGAAAGAAACTTGGTCTAAATTTTTAAAGTAAAACCGTATTTTCAACAATTAGCACAAGTACGCGCTCTTCACCTCACGTACAAGGCATTCAATTACCAAATATCACATCCTAAGGGGTAAGGTCCCCCACACAAGGTTAGACAAGCCACTTACCTTGTACCGGCTCAAAATCAACTTGAAACCACACGTTTGCCACGAGTATCCGACTCCAAATGGACCAAATCTATACAATTCAATTACATATCCTAAATAACATTTCATGCAATTGATTATACTGTTTAATTCAAGCTAAGGCACAAAATTATGTAAAATGACCAAAACGCCCCTCGTTCCCACGACTCGGAATCGGGTAAAAGTCATATTTTCCGGACATCCATTCACTCATGAACTTATTTAACAAGAAACAATTAAAATCCGATGCAAAAATCCCAATAATTTTCCAGAATTTCGGATTTGGGAAAATCTCATCCCTTCCTATGGTTTCTTTCCCCCAATTTTTGATAATTAAACTAAAGAAAACAACGGGAATTAATGGTATAACAATGAATTAGGATTAGAAAATGTTACCTATGATCCTTCTCTTTGAAATCCACAGAAAATCGCCAATCTTTGAGCCCTCATACGATTTTGGAATTATGAACCAAACTATCGGATTTTTGGAATAAAATACCCAGGCAATCCGCACCTGCGGACTCGATCACCGCATCTGCGGAAAAAGCATCGCAGGTGCGGAAGTCACTTACAATGCACTGGGGCGACACCTGCGGTCGTCTGGTCGCGCCTGCGGTACCCAGGTCGCGTTTGCGACCACTGGCCAAGCTGCACAGGCATCGCACCTTCGATGGAGGACTCCGCTCCTGCGAGCTAGCACCTGCGGAAAGCCCTCGCACATGCGGAACACCAGAAGGAAGAATAGGTTCAGCAGCAGCAAAAACCCAAATTTCCACCCGTTAAGCACTGAAACAACCCTGAGGCCCCCGAGATCTCAACCAACCTTCATAACTTATTTGAACTAGGTCGAGCCTTATGATCACGCTCAACTATGTATAATAAAAGACTAAGCGGGCGTTGCAAATATAATCTGGGGTATTTCGCCCAGAGTCGATCCCACAGGGAATTTATGTATCAATCAAGTCTTTAGAATACGCAAATTTTACCCAATCAATCCTCTCAAGACTTTTTTGAATATAAATTGGTTATGTTTTACTAGTTCTACTGACAATAATAATAAACTAACGATTACAAACAATGTGTTGTAAACAATTATGATAAAGGTCTAAGGCTATGATTTCCCCCGTTGGTGGACTTACTTCTCAGATACTTCCTATATCTTAATTAATTATCTATATCATTCATGAACACTCTATCTACCTTAAATCTCTCTCAATTAATTATGATAATTTACTAGACGCACTCTCTCAAGTTACGCTAGCTAGATTTCATTACAGTTCATTTGGATTGCACCTGAAGTATTCGTTATTTCTAATCCAACTTCTAAACCCTCGGTTATGGCTTTTGTCTATACTCTGGGAGTGGTGTTGTTCAAAAAATTACCTAAATATTCACTCTCTCTCAAGTATATACATAATAAATAGGCACAGCTAATTGATGGCCATTCAATTAACTACAACAATAACGTAGTTGAACAAATAGAGATTAACAATCAACCAAACTATATTAATATCACCATAATTTATCCTCCAACAGGTTCTACCAAAACCCTAGATTAAGAAAATTAGCTACTCATATTGATAATAATCATATCCAAATGTATTTGCATAAATAAATTACAGAGTAATGAAATAAGGAGATAAAATCAGTGTTTCTGAGTAGTAATCCACAAATTTTTCTTCACTCTAATGGCATGATATCTTCAAAGTTGTGTTCTTGGGTCTATTTATATGTTTGGGATAAACCCTAAACATGTAGAGGACTTCTATTCCAACCGGGAAACACTTAAAATCTTCTAAACTTGAGTTTGACCGGATCAGGGTCCAGGCGTTACAGGCCAAACGCCTAGATAACGCCTGGCCAGGCCTGGCGTTTGGGCCCTAACACCTGGCTAACACCTGGCCTCACCAGGATTTACAGCCCAATCGCCCGGCTAAAGCCTGGTGTGGCCAGGCTTTTCAGCTCAAATGCCCGGGTATAGCCTGCTTCACTCATTTTCACCTCTTGAGCGTATTTTTGACGGTCATACATCCATTTATCTCGGCTTCCATCTCCAATGCACCTACACATGAAATAGACTCCATTATGCACATAAAAAGTGTATTTTTATCATTAACACTCATAAAATGTAAGGCACACAATGTGTTAAACCATAAATACTAGCCACACATTAACACCCCACAATTAAACTTTTTCTCATCCTCGAGCAATCAAACTACACTCATGTACACAACTTATTAAGCAAACTTAACACGTTCTACCAAGAATATTTAAAATAGTTCAAGCACCGAGGTGTGACATCCTCGCCTCAATAATCGACTCACATATACCATGCTTTATTCATAATCCACTCACTACTCTAACTTAGAGGTCAACAACATTACCTTTCCTTCGATAATTCTGTGCCCTCACCAAATCAAAGAGTTAGTTCCACACAATGAAATTCAAGAAATTTCGGAACTCACGATAGAAAGAATTCACTCACTCTGAGAAATAACATTCATATGCTACAAAAGATGTACCATAGGCTTGCCCTTAGTGTACTACTCTACTAATCAAGCTCATTCAGTGTAGGATCAATTAGGACTTTTATTTGGTTGTAATGTAGGCTGGGGGACGGGTAGGATATATTTAGATATAAGAGTGACTACACCTCCATAAGAACTTTAATACACATACTTTAGCATTCAACCTCAAACTTATATTAAGCCAAACTCCACCTTCACATCAATGTTATTACCCCATACTTCTTTAAGCACAATTACATCAAGAGTCACCACATATATATTTTTCTTTCACAACAATACAACTTTTTTTTTTCTTCTTCTTTTTTCTCTTTTTTTATTTTTTTATTTTTAAGTGACTCTTATTGTTCAAAACAGTGCACCTTTTCTCCTTATTTCAACTATTCCCCTCAAAAACCAACCTACAACCCCACACTTTAATTTTTTTATATTTCATCACATTTCTAGTGCTTACGAGAGGTGACAATGTTCAAAGATATTACCGATTCAAACAAATGGGTATGGCTTGTAATGTTGTTGCCAAAGAAACAGTATTATAGGCTCAATAGGGTTAAGTACGATACATAACAATTAGGTGGGTAAAATATACATAGCTGGCTCAACAACGAAATGCCTATATCACTTCCAAGACTGAACAAAACTACTATTTCGCTTGCATATACACGGGGCAAGTTCTAGACATCAAATTCAATGCACAGAATAACATACATCTCACACACGCATGGCACATAGCTCACTCAGGATTGGATCTACCACGACACTCCAGTCAAAGCAGTAAGCAAATCTTAAGAATCCCTGATTTAAGGTATTTATCCTGGATTCAAAAAATTGAGCCTAAGCGTCACAACCAAAGTACTGACTATTATCAAGGCATCACAAAGTTCTGAGATATTTCTACGATTAATCCCTCAATCCATGTGGTTACTACTCTTAAAAATTAAAAACTATCTACACCTGGTTCAATTAAAATCCTTGGAAAAGAACCGAGGTCCAAAGAAAAACCAAGGGGGAATTACTACACTACCTAAAAAAATCTTTTTGGTGTTTTCTTTATACTTAATTCCCTCAAGAGAACTTTCTAGGAGGTCCATCGTCGGGAAGAGTCCACATATTTCTAATTAAATTTTTTTTATATATATTTTATCTAAAATAAAAAGAATGCAAGAAAACAAACTATTAAAACATAAAAGGAAAATCATATACTACCATGACCATAAAAAATTACAATAAGAAACCATATAAAGTACAACAATATCACAATAAAACATATAAAGTACAACAATACCATACACATATATATACAGCACCCCACACCTAATTCATGCAATGTCCTTAGTGCATCATGTATAGACAAAGCAAGAAATAAAAGTAAGGCGCAAGAAACTCCCTGGTCATTAAGTGTCTTCATCATCGGACGCTCTCCATTCCTCTTCATCTTCATCTTCTTTATCATCTTCCTCATCAGAGCGCAGTGGCTCCGCATCAGAATCTTCAGGAGTGTTTATATCTTCATCATCTAGGAGCCTGTACCCCTCACCTTCTCCTATCATTTGCTGCGCGTGCGCATTGAGTGGGTATCTATAATCCAACTCATACCTTTCATCTGGTGATGCTGGAAGACATCCTATGCGCAACTGTAAATCCATCATCCCATAGAGATGGGACATGAAGCGATCGTCCCGCACATTACGCTCAGCATTGGTCAGGGAAGACTCTTCTTTCAGTCTTAAGCCAGTGATATCTGATTCTCTAGTTAGGTCTTGATCAATAATGTGGTCAAAGTTGGGCTCAACCGCTACATTTTCATTTAGCAGGAACTGGGTCAGGAAATTTGGGAAAGGGATTCGAACAATTCTATTACTGGAGCGCACCAACTCTATTTGATATCGCATCAGATGACCCACATTTACTCGTTGCCTCGTCATGAGGAAGTAGATCACACAAATCCTCTCTCGGCTTATTAAGGTATCATGGTTGCACGGTAATATCCGTGCATTGATCAATTTAAGTCATACTTGTGTTCCAGCCTTCATCTTTTTCTTGGGGAACCTCTTATGGTGATTGGTGGCTCTATCCCGAATCAAAGCAGCTCTAGAATCAACCCCACATACTGTGTGCATCACCTCTTTATAATTAGGATGACGAATGAATTATTCAAGAGGCTCCACCGGAACATTTGGTGCACCTAGAAAGTCACATATGGCCTTGGCTGAAAAATCCACCAAATGCCCACGAATTAGCACCAATTCTTCCTTGTCATTAGGATCAAATCCTGCATATAATTCCTGGACTAAGTTGAGGTTGATGTTTCCACGGTGTTTGAACACATATCCCAGCCCCAATTCATGGATGCTCCTCCATATTGCCGGGAATTTAGTTCTAAGACTCCCCTCCTTAATGGCCCCTTCAGGATGGACATGCTTAGGCTTGCAACGTGCATACCATTTCTTGGATTGTGTTGGTATGTTTTTGAGACCATATTCCCGTTGGCCAACGGGTTGCCCCCTCATAGAAGCCACAACAACTACTGCTTCCTCACCACTCATGCTAGAAGTAGCATCTCCCCCTTTTCTTTTCTTTTGAGGTGGTGGGGGTTTTGATTCGATTTTCGGTGGGGCCGAAGATGTGGCCTTTCCCTTGCCGGTGTCTCTTCTGGGTAGCATCGTTGGACCTACACAATTTATGAGTAGTGAGTGAGTGTCGCAAAGTATATACTATCCGTTTTCTCACTTTGCCAAGGTTACTCAGACTTCACCTTGGCCAGTTTATGACATTTGACACATATTGCTTCCACTTTCCAGTTAAAATATCATGGAATTCAAGATGCATGGCGTTAGTGGTGTGTTTCCCGGAGACTCGGGCTCCAAACGGGACATGTATTGCGATTGAGGCATTACATCGAGCACTTAACTGATAAAATTTCCATGGAAGCTCTTATGGAAGTGAGGGACTGCCTCATGCACCCAAATCTGTTTGGGGTTCCATAACACAACTTAGCCTCACAATTTCAGCCCATTCCTAAGGGGTTTTGGGAATTGGGGTTCATAACAACATACAACATGACCAAGAACTTCAGAAACCCATAAAAACATCACCATGAAATCAAGGATACACCTTTAATATGTGTAAATTCGAGTTAATAAAACATAGGACTAGAATCATACCTCAAAGATTGATGTGTTTTAGGCGTATGAAGTACACCACGGAATTTAACCTGTGCAAATCTTGTGTGTGTGTGTTGTGGGTGTGGCATGCTGTGGGTGTGGTGTTGATGATGTGAAGTAGTGAAGATGTGTGTGTCAATCTATGTGTTTTGGTGTGAGTATGAGAGACAATCCGTGTAGTGAAGGCTTGATTGTAGTGAAGATTTCTGCTAGGGGGTTGAAACTTGCGTCAGAGAGAGTTGGAAGATGTAGAAATAAGAAGAGGGGACTTACCTAGCGTTAGTCGAGCGTTTTAATCAAAAATCCTGGTCGCCCTGGCGTTAGCCAGGCATTTGGCTCCTAAGGCCTGCTCCCCCCTAGAATTAGCCAGGCGTTACACCCATAACGCCAGAGGCCCCCTGGTGTTAGCCAGACGTTTGGGGCTTAACTCCTGGGGTCTCCTAGATTTTGTTAGGCATTTTAGGCTTAAGGTCTGCTTGACCCCGGCTATGTCCCCACCTTCCGTCATGCGAAAACAGTCATCCTATCACCCGAATGCACTTGTAAGCTCGTTAGTACCTATAATTACACGAAATACTTCTAGCTACACTAAAATTTAACTACGCATTGGGTTGCCTCCCAACAAGCGCCTTATTTAATGTCATGGAATGACGCTTACAACAAATCAATAGGTTGCCTCCTATGAAGCGCCTGATTTAACGTCGTGGCACGACGCAGCATAAACGCCAACTAAGGTTTGTTAAGTATTTTAGGTTCACCCAGATGCACAATAGCCAGCACATTGGCTTCATTCATTCCCATATACCTTTTTAATCCTTGTCAATTGACCTTGAAGGTGTTAGACTCATCCTCAACAGTAATCTCTACAGCACCATAAGGAAATACGTTGACCACTTTAAACGGGCCAGACCATCGGGACTTGAGCTTACCCGGAAACAATCTTAATCCTGAATTATACAGCAATACCTTGTCTCCTGGTTTGAAATCTTGGTCCACAATGTTTTTATCATGTAATCTCTTCATTCGTTCCTTATACAAACTGGTGCTTTCAAATGCTTGTCCTCTGAACTCTTCTAACTCGTGTAATTCTGTGACTCGATTTTATCCAGCAGTATCGAAATCCAGATTCAAGTGCTTCAATGCCCACAAAGCTCGATGTTCTAATTCCACGGGCACGTGTCAGGCCTTACCAAATACCAACTTGTATGGAGACATACCGATTGGTGTTTTAAATGCGGTTTTGTATGCCCATAGAGCATCATCAAGTTTCTTCGCCCAATCAATTCTTGTGGCGTTAACTGTTTTGGTTAGTACACCCTTTATTTCTCAGTTGGAGACCTCAACATGCCCGCTAGTTTGGGGGTGATATGGGGTTGCTACTTTGTGACGTACATCATATTTAGCAAGTAACTTTTCGAAGACACGATTGCAGAAATGCGTGCCTCCATCACTTATAATGGCCCTTGGGGTCCCAAAGCGGGTGAATATATTCTTCTTTAAGAACCCCACCACTACTCGTGCATCATTGGTGGGGAATGTTGCAGCTTCTACCCATTTGGACATGTAATCTACAGCAACAAGTATATACTTATTGCCGTATGAGCTGACAAAAGGACCCATGAAATCTATTCCCGAAACATCGAACACTTCTACCTCTTTTATCGGATTCATGGGCATCTCATGACGACGGGAGATGTTTCCCGTCCTTTGGAATTCATTGCAGCTCTTCACCCATTGATGGGCATCTCTGAACACAGTGGGCCAATAAAACCCGGCCTCCAACACTTTAGTTGTTGTTCGGACTCCTCCGAAATGTCTTCCATAATATATTTATGTATTATGGTGTATTCTGATAGTTGCTCGCGACACTCGTGACACTAGTTCCTGGCACACATGTGCGTACATTTTGGCATTTTGGGTTGCATTTTCATACATGTGCTTATCTTTTGGCTCACGTATTAGATGTTTTATTTTCATGACACCGGCTAGTATCCTGTAATTAAATGCTTAAAACTGGTAAAAGTTGGATTAATTAATCACATGGGAAGGGTAACACTTAGTAGAATTTGTGTTGGCTTGCCTAACCCCATAGTTGGGCGCCATCACGACCCATGTGGGAAATTGGGTCGTGACACAGATAAAATAAATGAAATAGACAAGTAATAATATGTGGTAAGATTCCCCTCTTTACAATAGGCTCAAGCTTTCAATTAGCAAATTCCTCCTCACACGGAGCATGCATATATATGTGTATATATATATATAGCGGACCTCACCAAAATAGCTCGATATACTTCAATCCACGAAAAACACCCACAGATACACTGGCTTATCGCCAAATATTACGCACGGATTCATGAGGATATTTTTATAGAAATGCCGAGGCATACGGCGCGATCCCATCATAATTTGGGCACTGTCGTGGGTCGAACGGCATGAAACATAGATGCATCTATTAAACTGCCGAGGCGAATGGCCTGCTCCCATGAGAGTGTGGTACATAAATCCTGTCGAGGCAAATGACACGATCCCATTAGAATGTAGTACATAAATCCTACTAAGGCGAACGGGGCGATCCCATTAGAATAAGAAGATTTAAAGGTCCTTGACCCTGCTCGCGAATAAACGTGTGAGTTATAATTTCTTTAACGAAAAACCTTTCAATGAAACATATATATATCATGGAAAAAATTTCATAAGAGTACAATTGTTACATGACTAATCATGAAACTCTTGAAGTCTTTACAATAGCGAGTCTATCACTCTACGCATGTCTAGTCTCAAGTCATAATGCGAAATAAAAGAATGTAAACGAGCAAATAATAATCCATATAGTGCAAGTATAGCATGGTGTGAACCTAATTCTACCCGGACAATAACATGATTCTAACTACGTACGGACTCTTATCACCTCGTACGTACGTATCCCCTGCAACGAGTTGCATATATTACATATATCACCTAGGAGTAGTTTCCATCTCACTGAGTTAGACAAGAGACTTACCTCAATTCGGCAAACTCAATACTCAATTTAGCTTTTCTTTTACCAATTCACCACCGCTCGGCTCAATCTAGCCAAAGACTACTTATATACATCAAACAATGCAAGAGAAAAAAATTACAAAATTAACAAAGCTATGATCATTACAACTTGCAAAAAGTCAACAAAACTCAACTTCCCAGACCCACACCTCGAAACCCGAAAAAATGTATAAAACCCAAATACCCATTCCGATACGAGTTCAACCATACCAAAATTATCAAATTCCAATACCAATTCGTCCTTCAAATCATCATTTTATATTTTAAAAGATTTTACAATTTTCCTTTAAATTCTTATAAATTTTGATGTTAAATAAGGTATAATCACAAAATATAATTGAAAATTGGTTAGAGTCACTTAAAAAATTATTTGATACAAAAACCCTCTCTCAAAATCTCCCACTCTCGGACCTAGAGTTCAAAATATGATAAATGAAGCAAAAACCCGAATTACACAGCTGAAAACAAGTTGCAGATGTCGCATTTGCGATCGAGGGTTCACAATATCGAACACTCGAAAAAGCGAAGAATTCTTCGGAGTTGCGAACAAGAACATGGCTGGAAAAGGTCACATTTGGACAAAAAGTTCGCAATTGCGATAGAGATTTTTGCAATTGCGACCACACTAGAAACTAGCAGTCTCCCCGACACAGAAATCAGTATAACTCACTCCCCCATACGATGTCCAAATTCGGCGATTCATTTTGCTATGGCTCCGTAATTAAGATACAGATCTAATGGTTTAATGAAAACTTAATTTGGATTTCATTTTCTTAATGTGGTACCATTTATGCTTAAAGAAACGATGACAAAGCATCAAAAACAAGCGCAACACGACCTAAACCTATCTGAAACTCACCCAAGTCACTCGAGACCTCCTCTGAACATACCAACAAGTCCCGTTAAACACAACAAGAACTATGTCGCGCGATCAAATTACCGAAATAACCTCTATAACTACGAATCGGATGACAAAACACATGAAAATCACAATAAACTTCAAGAACTTCTAGAATCGCAACCATGCGTCCGAACCATATCAAATCAACTCCAAATGACACCAAATTTTGCAGGCAAGTCCCAAATTACCCAAAGGATTTTTCCCAACTCTTGAAATTTCATTCCATCCCCGATATCACCAAAGTCAACTCTTATTCAAAACTCACAGCCTTCCAAACTTCAGCTTTTCCAACTTCCGCCGAAATGCTCCAAATTTCCCTACGAACCTCGGAATCCAAATTTGGATACACACCTAAGAACAGAATCACCATATGGAGCTGTTCCCAGGCTTGGAATCCCAACCAGACATTGAAAATATTGAAATTCACTTTAACCCAAATTTAGGAAATCCTTCCAAAATGTCAACTTTCCACAATAAGTGTTGAAACGCTCCCGGGTCATCCAAAACCTGATCTGGACATACGCCCAAGTCCAAAACCGTCATACAAACCTGTTGGAACTTTCAAATCCCGAGTCCTAGGTCGTTTACTCAAAAATCACACCTTAGAGAATTCTCCCAACTTAAAGCTTCCGGAATGAGGATTTTCTCTCTAAATCAACTATGAGCTTCTCGAAACTCAATTCCGACCACACGTACAAGTCATAATACCTGAAGTGAAGATACTTATGGTCTCAAACTTCCAAACGACACACTAGAGATCAAAAAGGCCGTTCGGATTGTTACATTCTCTTCCACTTAATCATATGTTCATCCTCGAACGTGCTAAGAACTGTACTGGAGTTATCCGAAATCACTATTTAACCCCTTGAGCACCTACTCGTGCTACCACAACCCAGTTGAGCCCATTAGCTCGAACTAGTCTGAAGATCTTCCCTTCTATTTAGTCAAATAAGTCTTAGAGCCAAATTCCAACATCCGGAATTCCCCACCAGGTCTGTTTCCAACATACGAACACCGTATCAATCACCACATACTGCACCAAATACGATCATATACCCTTACTAAATTCATACCATGCACTGTGTAACTCATTAGCCCAAGGCAAATGTTTCCCAAACATAACAGCTAAAATTTCCACTAACCGGAAGCTCGTAGTATACCTCATGACCAATATAAGCCTCGCTTCAACTCCCGAAATTCTTCCAAGATAGAAAAGATGTGCAGAAATCATAACCACCTGTCGAATCACAATTCATGGAGTCTCTCCTCTCGACAAGAACCATTACCTCATTCTAGACTGAATAACGATATTTACTATTTAATGTGCCTTATATAAATTCGATCGCGCCGATCCCAAGTCCAATTATCTCGTCTCACCCAGTACAAGTCTTTCTGGCAATAAGCCACCACAAACACTATCTAAGATCTCATATGACACCACCAATGCGCCAACAAGCCACAACTTGAACATGATACATAAGGAAAATGAACTCTCGAACGAACTACTCAACCGACGTAACTGATTAAACCATCGAAAAGATGTTATGAATATTCCCCGAAAAGTGAGAAACAAAACACACAAGAACAGATATGGGGAACTGTACTCAACATCACGTTGTCCCGGCGTGCAACCCGATCCACACATGATACCGTGGTAGTCTGCCACCCGATCCGAACAACATACCCGTGGCGACGTACCAACTGATCCACACATAATACTCTATAAGGAAATACTTACCGAGCTAGAATGCTCATGCCAACGAAATACTCGAATGTCAACATCAAACACACCAAGTGCAAAAATATAACCCTGGGGAGACGGATAGCACCATATGCTACAAAACCCAAGTACAACTAAGGTGCAATGAATGACCTGATCTCGAGAGCCATTTTTCTCATATAACACCACACACTGCATGGGATCATATCACATGTGCGAATAACCAAGACACCTCACAAACCATCTTGCATAATATCGATTACATGGAATAACTGACGACAGAAATAACCTCCAAGTCTTGAAGACTCCTCCGTAAACAACGTCATGCTGAAATGAACATTTTCGGGCCGATATAGGGCACACACTCACATTTAGATCCACCCAAGTACCTCAAGCCGATATGATTGTACCATACTGGGCCAATAACCTTTCAAGGACCCAACAACAACAACAACAACATACCTAGTAAAATCCCATTAGTGGGGTCTGAGGAGAGCAGAGTGTACGCAAACCTTACCTCTACAACGAAAAGGGAAGAGAGGTTGTTTCCAGGAGACTCTCGGCTCAATAGGAGAGACAATAATATCATAAAAAATGGGAAAAAAGGCATGTAACAACAAAAGATACCAGAAAGAAAATAACAACAACAAATAAGTGAAAGGGCAATAAAACAAAACTATGCAAAAAACAATGTGAATACAATAAATACCGCTAACAAACCTAAACGGAACTCTATCAGACTACCCAGTACAAAGAGGGAAGAACTCTCGACTACCCCTTATCCTACCATCCTAATGCTCGACCTCCACATGTTCCTATCAAGAGCCATGTCCGCAGAAATTTAAAGTCGCTCCATGTCCTGGTTGATCACCTCGTCCCAATACTTCTTAGGCCGCCCTTTGCCTCTTCTCATACCTGCCAAAGTCAACCACTCACACCTCCTAACCGGTGCATCTAGGCTTCTCCTCTGCACATGTCCGAACCATCTAATTCACGCTTCCCGCATCTTTTCGTCCACGGGAGCCACGCCCACCCTCTCCTGAATATCTTCATTCTGAATCTTATCCCGCCTAGAGTGCCCACACACCCATCTCAACATCCTCTTTTATGCTACTTTAATCTTCTAGATATGTGAATTCTTGACTGGACAACACTCAGCTCCATACAACATGGACAGTCTAACCACTGCTTTATAGAACTTACCTTTGAGTTTTGGTGGCACATTCTTGTCACACAGGACTCCAGATGCTAACCTCCATTTCATCCATCCCACTCCAATACGATGCATAACATCCTCGTTGATCTCCCCATCTCCCTAGATAATTGACCCTAAGTACTTAAAACTTTCTCTCTTGAGGATGACCTGTGAGTCAAGCCTGACTTCCACATCTATTTCCCCCGTTACGTCGCTGAACTTACATTCCACATACTCCGTCTTAGTCCTACTCAACTTGAAACCTTTAGACTCTAGAGCCTGCCTCAATACCTCCAATCTCCCATTAACACCGCCTCGCGTCTCATCAGTCACAACTATATCATCAGCGAAAAACATACATTGTGGCACCTCCTTGGATATGGTGTGTTAGTGCGTCCATCGCCAGAGAAAATAAGAATGGGCTGAACGCAGATCCTTGGTGTAATCCCATAACCACCGGAAAAGGCATTGAGTCACCTCCCACAGTCCTAACCCGAGTCATAGCTCCATCATACATATCCTTTATCTCCCTAATGTAAACCACCGGCACACCTTTCACCTCCAGACACGCCCAAAGGACGTCCCTAGGGACCTTGTCAGATGCCTTCTCTAGGTCAATAAACACCACATGCAAATCCCTCTTCGTATCCCTGTATAGTTCCACCAACCTCCTAATAAGGTGGATAGCTTCCGTAGTAGAATGGCCTGGGATGAATCCGAATTGGTTTTCCAATATAAACACCGCCCTCCTCATCCTCCCTTCCACCACCCTCTCCCAAACTTTCATGGTATGAGTTAGTAAGTTGATACCCCTACAGTTGTTACAATTCTGGATATCCCCTTTGTTCTTATACACCGAAACCATTGTACTCCACTGCCACTCATCAGGCATCCTCTTTGTCCTGAAGATAACATTAAACAACCCAATCATCCATTCCAAGCCTGCCCTACACACATATCTCCAAAACTCTATTGGAATCTCGTCAGGTCCGGTTGCTTTTCCCCGACTAATCTTACCCATCGCACCCACGACCTTCTCAACCTTAATCCGCCTACAATACCTAAAGTCTCGATGACTCTCAGAGTGCCCCAATTGTCCTAACACGATGTTACCACCCCCCCTCTTTATTCAGAAGTTCATGAAAGTAAGACTGCCATTTTTGCCTAATCTGGGCCTCTTCCATCAATACTCGACCGTCCTCATCTTATACAAACTTTTAAGGACCCAAAATAACCTTTTTCCCATGTTACCAGATCAGCCGTCGAATCCGGAACAAACTTAAACAATTCACAACAACCTGAATAGAGCGCCCTCCGGGCATAAACTCTCTCATTAGCGATAATACCACAATCTCAATACTTGGTTTCAATATTTAATCAATCAAGTTACTACATGTCACACTTATACAATCTTCCTGTGGGGTACGCTCCTACGACCTTCCGCACCAGGTGACAATTATACACATCCATACCACCGGCCACACTAATGCTATAAAGCAAATCAAAAATTTGTAAATCAGCGCATAAAGTCTCTTACACAGGACACCGACCTCAGGTCTCGGTAAAGACAATACCAGATTACTCTAGCCATCTGAATCCTTTCTAACTCATCAGAGCTCTGGACGTTCTCATCGACACCAAACTGCAACCTTGATCCTCGACTTCAAATTCCCAAGCCGCTCATTTCACCTAACATGCCAATATGTGAGAGTACAAGAATTTCATAATAACTCCTTAACCACTAGTAGGATACACATTTCATCATATAGTCACCTTTCACTTAATGCATTTCAGGAGAACCATAGAAACACACGACAGAAATCCCATAACCGCAGAAAATACAATCCTCTAGTAGTGGCCTAAACCACCATAATTCTTCTGGGATCCATCTACACATAACAGGCGATAATACTCGAATTCCTCCAAATAAAGTCAATTACGGCAGCTGTCAAGCCTCACACGTACCGCCACAAATCATGTGCATAACTTAACACATTGAAGGAACTGATCGTTGCCACCACCACGCCTATTCAACCATTACTAACCGATCTGACTTCTCCCAATTTACTCCGGACTTGACTTAGAAATAATAATAGCTCCATTTGAAATATAACAAACCCAATCCGCACTCATCCTGAGTGACCTCATTTCACGAGACCATGTTGTCTCAAAAACCCATGAACCATCTCATGCCATCCTTGTGTGCACCTTCACATCTTCAATTGGTACGCCCATCCTGGTAAATCCTTTATGAATCCGAATTTTTTTTCTCTCGTTCCTCAAATGTAACACTGCAGACCAATGATAACATAGAACACTCCAAGTCCCATTCACAACCTACTGCAAAAACACGATCCTTAACCACACTACGAACCTGAAATCCTTAGGCACTGCGCTTAAATTCTTGAACCTACTAGGACCGTTGTTGAGAGTCACCCACTCTAAATTGGTCCCGAACATAACTAACTCGGATGCACTGCTAGCACATGAACACCTTCTCAAAGAAACAACCGGCTAAATTCTTTTCTTTGTACATCACATCCACAAAAAGCATAAACTCTAAGTCTTCCAAAAACCTACACATGAATCGATAAAGCCCAAATATAGCACACATTCCTCAAATACTTTGCTCGAATTACCACTAATATTTTCTATCCTTAGTCATAATAACCTACCAATACACCGATAACCCGAAACTGCACTAGCAGACAACCACGCGACCCAATCGTAGACGGTGGGGCTCCCTCATTTAGCTTGAAGCTACAATTACATAACCCTAGGACCCACCAAGAAATCCTTCTTTCCCATCGATATAATCTGAAATCCCAACAATGCATTCCAAACTCGAAGTCATGTTGCACCCAAATAAAATCCGTGGACCTAGTAACTGTCCATCATGATTCCCAAGCCACAGAACCCATATGCTACTCTTCCACTCTCCCACTTTGGTTAAATCCTCTTCTTTAAGCAACTTCTCGACCCTTATTATTCATACTTAACGTATTAGTAATCCAACTACCATGAGACACCTCCCGCCATACCCTTCCTAAAACTTGCTACCCGAGTATTGCCCAAAATCAAATCCATACGTGTGGCACCTGAACAAATGAGTCTCTACCAACTCTAAACCTCCTAAAAGATCCTCTTTCTTGAGCCAGCAATATTAGAAAAGTCAATTTGGTTCTGAACCATTACACAACGCTATCTCTGATAATCACTCCTCAGGCACCATTTCGTAACACCCTGCCCTGAAGGCCAAAAATTAAAAAAAAAACATAACTCCGGCGAAACTTAATGTGTTCCAAAACGAACGATGACACCACATCAAAATGAGAATCCCACCACACTTGGGAATATCAAGTCTCGCTACTATATCGATTAAAGCCTGATCATTCATAGACCAATTGTCTTTCCTTACTAGAATTTAAATGCGGAACCCCTAAATCATGCACCGAGAAGTCTTCCTTTAAATTCATTCGCTGCCTCGACACGTAGACAAGAACCCTACCATTGCACTAACAATGTGCGATAACACGTCTGAAAATCATAGCAATGTGCACGCAACCTCGAGACCATAGAAAACACAACTACTGAGCTGAAATGACAGAACATCCTTCCGCAAGAAGACGATAATGACTTGCTCGAATATGCAGGGAGAAACATCCTGCACCACATCGGTAGTACCATTAAAATTCCTTGATTCCCCAATTGATAACAAGAGTTTCACATTGCATAAGATTGAATAGGAAAGAGATAAAGGCACAAGCCTCAAAGGAATCAAATCGCACAATAAGGAATCAAGAAGAAAAATTTCGTAACAGCCCTGCAGCCTCTCGAGGATAAGTACAGACGTCTCCGTACTGATATGCAATACTCTACTACACTCTCTCATGACTCGTGAGACATTGTTGATACCAAATTTTTCCTAAAATGTTTTTTAAAATTGCATATATACCTTCAAAATCATGCATTAGTAGCAATTGGTATTTTTTTCATGATTTTTTCTACATTTTATTAATATGTCCAGTATTTTATTTCCAATAAATAATTACAAAATTGCATCACAAATGATTTCAAAAACATTTCTTGATTTAATTTATTATTTATGGTCATATTAAGATAAATTATTCCATAAATAGCCAAATTGGCAACTTTTAAATTATTTCTATGCATAGATTTCATTTTTTAATTAGTAATTAATTATTTTAATTAAGTTATCCTTGTATTTAACAAATAGCCCATTTTTAATTCAATTACAACCTATTAAAATCAACCCAAATACCTTAATTAAACCAGCCCATAGACCCAGGCCCAAAATCCTAACCCTACCCGACCCAACTCTTGCTAAATCCTAGTTGTTGATCAATTTTGATCAACGGCCCGGATTAACCCTTTCCTAATTTAACCTAAACGACCCCCTCCCCAAACCTTTCAGTTCTCCTCTCACACTCTGTTGTCACCCTTCACTTTTCTCTCCAAATCCCTTCTTCCCTAACCCTAATTTCCCCTTTGTCGTTGCTTGCCTACCGTCGACTACGGTGGTTCTCTACCACCCCTAGCCTCTATGGCTCCTCACATGCTCAGTTTCTTGATGTATCGAGGTCCTCAAGGGACCAGTGGCTGTTCACTTCTCTCCCCTGGGTCCTTGCTTACCATTCTCAGGCCACCATGGCCTGTCTAAGTAAGATCTTTCTATTTTCTAGCTAGATCCATGGTTTCTAAGCTGGAATCTCTCTATCTCTGGGTTGTTCTTCTCTGAAACCTTGTTTTTATATCTTGACACATTAGATATGTCAGAGTATTTTGAGTTATTTCACTATTTTCCATGTGAAACTTTCTGATCTTTTCAAAACGTCTCTTCATCTCCATAATTAGGGTTTCTTAAACCATTTTTTAAACGACTTTTCCTCTGATTTTAAATGTTATTCTATAATCTTTACTATGTTTAAACGGTTTGTTTAGTTCTAGGTTCTGAGTCTGTCTACGCTGATTTGTTCGTTTGATTTGTGTATATGTCTGTTTCTCATGAATATGTTCTGAGTTTCTGTAATTTCTACCCTATTATGCTTATTAGGGTTTATGATTTGTTTCTTCCCGCCTATATTAATAGACAGAAATTGGTTGTATTTTCCCCTAATCAGTACTAGTTTCTATTTGAATCCCTGATTTCCTGTGATTGATACCCTTTACTGGTTTCCTGTGATGATGTACTTTACTAATTTCTGATTTCTAAATTATATTTTGTTTCCTTATTATGTGGTTGACTACATTATTTACTGATTCTTAATGTTGTTTCCATAATTAGGACTTTCTGAACCTAGCCCTAATTACTGGTTCTATACTTGTACTGTTTGAAACATTTCCTTATCCGTTACATATGATTTCTTTACGGGTTACCTGTCTTTCTATCGTTTGAGTTGATTCCTTTAATTAAGGGAAGACTTGGACTGATTTTACTCTAATTGGTTTCGAATTCTATAATTACTAAACAGTTTGACTGTTACCTTATTTACCTAGCTTTCAAACTACTATATATATTTCTCTCTTCTACTCTCATTACACAGTCTCCTACACACAAAAACTCACATTAGTTCACAACTCTCTCATACACTCAAAAACTCTTCTGCTTACTTTTGTTACTTGATATTGTTACTGAATTAGTTGGATGCAAGCAAAGGCTAACTATTGCACTTTTCTGTTCTTCACTTTGTGTCTATTCTCCTTACTGATATGTTCTAATTTTAAATTCAAGTTCCAAAATCTATAATATTTCTTTTACTGCTTTAGTTTATCATTTTACTAATTTTTTCTGTCTACTGTTTGCTTCTCAACATGTGTTTAACTTGTTTTACTTAGTATACTAGTTATGTTCTAACCCCTTTTAGGATCAGCCTATTTATGAACATGTTTGCTCCCTGTGTAATCTGTCTCCATATGACTCCACCCTGTTTTTGAATGCTTGTCTATGAGTTGCCTAGTTCTGGTATGCACCTATTGTGCAAATGTTACCTTAAGTTGTTCTGATTGTATCCTCAATTCTGTTTGGCACCACTATGTCTTCTATTCTTTGTTCTAAAATTCATACTCCTATACTATGTTTACATCATTAGTTATCCCCAATCCCACAAGTCCCTAAGCACTTCTAATGCTATGCAAGCATGTCCCTAATTAGCAATTCTGGAACCCATGACATATTGTCTGCTATTCCTTGAGACTTCTATGCTTATGCTTGCTATGTGCTCACTTTGGGTGTTGTATCTGTCCCCAACCCCCTTACCCTTGTATGAAGGACTAAATGAGTGTTGCTGAACCTGTTATGTTCTGTAGTTGATCTACTATTTGTTTAACTACCCTACTCTTGTTCAAACTATTTTACTACTAAACCCCTTCATACTTTCATAAATTTCAACTGAGTCTTTTCAATATTGTTTCATACCAAAGCATTTTCAAAAACATGTCAAGCACTCTCACTCTACTCTTAGGTCCTTAAGTTTTTCCCCTCCAATGGGTGACTGCTTTGGGATTCCTATGAGATCCCTCTGAACTCTGATGCACTGGGGATGGCTCTTCCACACTGCACTTACTCAGTTCTGGCTATGAAATCTGGGTGTGAGCACTACCCGGGATCCTTGAGGTCCTTAGGGAACTCTCACACACCCGGACATGAGAAAGGTTATGAAACGTTGACAGCTGAGGTTATGAACACCTGGTATATGTGGGCCTGCTTCAGGCTCCCTACAACTTAACTTCTTTTTTTCTATATATTTATATAATTCATTCAGCTACTGGTCTGTAATAATTATTTGTAAACAGACATTGGGATTGGCTAGTGAGATAGGAAGGGTAGCTCTATAATTCTATCATTGGGTAGAAAGCATGTCTTAGGCTTACATTATCTCTATCTGCATTAGAATCCATGCTTAGGACCAACATATTCATTCAAACCATGCCAAACATGCATTAGATATCATGTCTTCAAGGCTTTCATGTTTACTGCTTTAACGTACAGCATGTCCTTAATTTATGCTTATGCCTACCACTTAGAAATCCTTCTCCTAGGATAATAAAATCAATATAAAACTGTTACTCATGTGCATTCAAACTCATGTCTTCATCATCTTGTATATCTTTGTGCATTTTAAAAATCATGCCTTTAGGAATTCTGTGTATCCTGAAATTATGTCTTAACCATCCTGCATTTATATGTGCATATTAGATATCCTGCTCTAGGATTTCGTTTGCATCTGCTTAACCACACCTATTTTAACTACTGACTCAGAAAAAAGGTAAAAACAGTGTTACATCTAATTGTCTTGCTCTTAATAAAACTAGTAACAATCTCTGCATTCTTGTATCACCTAGAACATCATGTTTTTAGGTAAAATAACTTCTGAACTATTTTTTAACAATTCCGGTAATTATTATGCACAATCCCACACCCAGGCAAGCCTTAGGTAATCAATCTCTTTAAGAGCTGGAACACTACTTGGTTGTGTTTATTGTTTAAAGACACAAGTTTAAAAATCAGTAGGCAAACTGATTATGCACCTGCTCCTGAGTTTATAAAAATAAAGCTGCATATTTCTGTGCATTCACATTCACTTAGATATCCTATCATAGGATCCTGTTTGATAAAATTGCCTCTTGTTTGTGTTTGAGACGTGCTGATTATGTGCATTACTTGTGGAGGTAAATTTGGGCCTCATAACTGCTTTCCTGCATTTATCTGATCAGTCTTATTTGTTCTTGCATGTCGCTTAGAATTTTTTTCCTTTTAAAACCTTAGGGGTCTGTCTAGAACTACCTATACTTAGAGGTCCTAAATTTCTCCAGGACCCTTGAGAAGGGACGGGTAACAGCACGCATAGAGATCGCTAATTAAATTCGCTTAATAACCGCTAAGGGGTGTGGTAAAGGGTAGATATGGATATGATGACCGGTGCGCTAATGCCACATGTAGCCCCTCATTGAGGAGTGATTACCGGGAATTTCATTGATGTGATCCTATAGGTTTAAAAACTTAGGACTCCCATACTTCCTACATATGTGTGCTTAGACTGCAAATCTTTTCACAACCATTACTTGTTGCCATGCGTATACTTGACTACTTATTTCCTACTTGCTAAAATTCACAAAGTTTGTTTGGCCGGGAACCATAGTTGTGGACTTTGAGGGGTGCCTAACACCTTCTCTTTTTGGAGTAATTTCAAGCTCTTACCCAATATCTGGTTATTCAATTAGTGTTATTATAACCCTTAATAGGTTCCCTAACGCACCTTAATTCGTTAGGTGGCGACTCTTCAAGTCCTTCACATCCCTTTTCCCAAAAGGAAATGAGTTGTCCCAATAACATCAAAAACCCTGACTGATCCGAAAGGAGAGAAAAAAGGGGTAGCGACAGCATGGCGACTCTGCTAGGGATTTCTAGGCTTTTACCATTTCAAACTGCTTTGTGAATTTGTCTTTATTTTGCTAAAAACTGCACCCCTTTCCCTTTCCCTTTCCCTTTCCCTTTATGTGCAATTAATTGTTTTCTTTACTAAGTATTTATTCTTTTAAATGAAACTGACATGTTTCTTTTTGTTTTCCTTAGTAACTGCTTTTCAATCATAATCGTTGTATTTACAGCTTTCATAATGTGCAAATACATGATGTCATGCTTTTATTGCTTATTTATTGTTGCATAATCATGCTCAACATCATATTCCACTCGTGCCTATACAAATCCTATAGCAACTCTTGATGAGCGGTTGCGCTCTTCCATTTTATATCATCCCTTAAATTTGGAAAGACTTATTTTCGGTAAAACTAGTCGATCAGCGGTGCAGTCAACGGTTATGTGCCTTTCCCCCTCAAGTTGTCCGCTTGAGGGTACCAGTCTAAAACCCCATATAAACCCTACTCTGATTATAACTGTACATGCACCATGGTCAAACCTAACCGGGTTAATATGTTGTCAGCATGAAAATCCTTTAATACAGCCTTATCCAAAAGTCCATCGGGGTTCTTGTAATCCCAGCGGACGCGATCACGATCTGTGCATTAATTTGGAGAAATAAATTCCAATATGCTAATCACTAATGTATAAGTAGTTGAATCGGGAGGGGGAAAGGGTCTAACCTTGTCTACTTGGCAGAAAATGAGGCACGAAGTCCCCAGGTTCGGCATGGTCCAAAGAATTCCACCATTGTTGCTGGATTGGTGGGAAGGCCTTTCGCCAAGTGACAAAGACCCTGTGAAGAGGGTCCTCAGAAACTTACCCTCTTTACTGATATCCAGCCGAACAATATGTTGATTGAAGCAGCCATTATGTTCTGGGATAGAGAAAGGTCTGTGTTCCGTTTTGGCAACATAGAAATGATCCCCCTCTTGGAGGAGATAGGGGGTTTCGCGGGATTACCTTTGGACAGTCCAGGTTTGTTGGTGCCAGAAAACCGTGCCGCTAGGGGATTCCTACATACCTTTTGACTATCTCTATGAACGATATGGCCATAGAAAATCCTATCGTATCTTCCATGCTGAATTCTCTATCACTTCCTTGGGTCATATTCACCGCAAGGTTTTTGTATTCGTTGTTTGCTTCCTGGGTATGATAGTATTTCCGAGCAAAGGAGACAGGATTCACACTAGACAGGCTATGGTAGCCAAAAACTTAATGGAGGGGATCGAGGGTCAAACATATACCATTATCCCTATGATCATAGCAGACATATATCGAGCCTTGGACCGCTTCCAGAAGAGGTTCAAACACTTTGAGGGTTGTAATCTGCTACTACAGGTTTGGTTATTGGAGCATCACTAAAGGGGTCAATATCGTCAAGAGTTTCCACAAAAGGCGTGGAATGACCATATAGCCTTCCATCACCCTAAGAGAATGACCTACATCCCAGACAGGTTTGCTCAATCGGAAAATGCTACAGAATGGGCGCAGTTTTTTGACAATTTGACCGAGAACCATGTTCAATAGATGTTCGAATAGTTCTCTACTAGTGAGTTCATCATCAAATCAAGGGACGCTCTGCACCTGGTGTTGATCGGTTTAAGGGGCATATACCCTTATGCTCCCATCAGGGGTACGAGACAAACATGCAGGAAGCAAGTCATACCGCGAGTCTCTAAAATGAGTCATTATAGAGCAGATTTTCAGAATGACATCTCGTACAAATGTGAAGCTCAGCATATGTGGCATCTAAAGGTTATTATAGAAAAGGACACCATCGATCCAGACAAGTACCACGCAGGGCATGAATGCTTTTACCTATCATGGTTGGAAGAAAACATAGAAGGGATAGTTGAGCCGGGAATCGGCAGAGGAAACAAGGGCACAGACGAAGTAGCTAAGGACCAAGTGAAATACAATAAACTATGCAAAAGGGTTCGTGAATCCGAGGCCGAGCATCTGGAGCAACACAAGAATGATATGGAACTGATCAATGAGTGGTAGGAAAGGGCTATCAAATCCAATGAGAGGTTGGAATATTTGGAGCAAGGTATGATGGAACTAGAGGTGAAGACAAGGAAACGACTCGCCGACTGCCAGAATGCTGGGGGAAGCGAAGGAGGGCATCTAGCAAGAGTATACCTGTTGTTGGGCATGCACGACCTGGGGAACCTGATCGACTGAGACAAGAAGATCAAGCCTGGGGAAGGTTCTTCTGGGACCAAGTAGATTAGATTTACCTGCTTTTTCAAATGTAATAAGGCCAAGTGCCATTAGTGACTTATATTAGTCAATTTCGTTTTAGATTTATCTACTTTTACATTAATGAAATAGGTCAATTATTGGCATCTAAGTTCTCCAAATCAACTTGTCTCTAGGCCTACCTCGGGCACAACGAGGCTTCCAAATTAGGACACGTTTTTATATTCCTGCAATGTGTGTCTAAATACTGCAATATTTTCTAATGATCCTTGCTGACTTGGCTACTTTTTGTTTTCTCTTTTGTTTTCTTTCTTTTATTCCCCTCCCTAAAGGTTGGTTCGTGCATTCTGGCATCATCATCATACCACACAAGATCTAAGGTCCCTCCACCTCCTCCTCCTCCTAGTCCACTTAAAGGAAACGGCAAAGGAAAAATGGAAGATTTGAGCAATATCATAAAGGAAAACACAATGAACAATTGAACAAACAGAAGCTCCTGACAATCAAGGTACTCAGATTCAGAATGATGCTATGTCACAACTCGAGAAAAGATTGTTGAAACTCCAAGGGGAGCTTGAATATGTGCGAAACTTGGCGAATCTATCCTTCTCACTTAGTGTTCCAGGTGTCAATCATCCGAACACCCAAAACCCCATACCTCCTCAGAATACCCAAAACAAACAGAACCCTCTCACAACTCACCACCGTACAACTCCACCAAAAAATCAAACTATTCCACCACAATGCAACACTTGCCACACTCCGAGAAACACCCCACTGGTCATCCCTGAACCACAAAGCTCCACAGATGACCACCTCTATCCTCAGGCGCCAGGACATCATAACAACCCCATATACGTGGAGACTCTACCTCACTCCACCCAAACTATTTCTTACACACCTGAATCCAGTGAAAAGAATACGCTCATTAAGAACTTGGCCGAAGAACTCAAGAGACTGACCAGCTGAGTCCAGGGCATCGAAGGAAGTAAAAGAGTTGAGGGATTGAACTATGAAGATATATGCATACAGCATGATGTTGAACTACTAGAGTGTTACAAACCTCCTAAGTTCGAGATGTTTGACGCTACAGGTGATCCCAGGGTCCATCTGAGAACCTATTGTGATAAATTTGATGGAGTAGGAAAAGACGGGGAGATTGGCATGAAATTGTTCGTGAGAAGCCTCACCGGAGATGCTTTGTCTTGGTACATCATCCAAGACCCTAAGAAGTTGTCCAACTGGGTAGACATGGCCTCAGATTTCATGGATCGGTTCAGTTTCAACACGGAGAATGCTCTAGACGTATTTTATATCCAGAAATTCAAGAAGAAGACCACCGAAACTTTTCGCGAGTATGTCATTCGCTGGAGATCTGAAGCATACAAGGTCAGGCCTGCTCCAGATGAAGAACAAATGAACAAATTCTTAGTCCGGGCATAGGACCCGTAGTATTATGATAGGCTGATAGTAGTTGAAAACCATAAATTCTCTGACATCAACAAGCTAGGTGAGAGAATTGAAGAAGGGATTAAGAGTGGAATGGTTACTAATTTCAAAGCACTACAAGCCACCAACAAAGCCTTGTATTCTGGTGGTATATCCAAGAAGAAAGATACAGGGACGGTAATGGTTGCACAGGGACACAAAGCCCCATTGGTATATCGAACTTCCACACTCACAAACCAAGCACCCCCCCTACATATCAGCCAGCACCTCCACCTGTTTATCAACCCTCACCCCCACCTGCTTATCAACCCGTGTCTCCAGATATTCCCAACCAGCCACTATTTATCATACATACAACTCTCAACCCTCTCACTTCCAGTCACCCCCTGCTCGCCAAAATTTTCCAAGACCTCGACCTAATACTGACCGCAGGCCGCCCAAGAAATATACTGCCATTGCTGAACCTATTGACCAGTTATACGAAAGATTAAAAGTTGATGGTTATATTACTCATATCCCTGTTGTAACCCCTGAAAACCATCCCAATGGGTCAACCCAAATAAAACTTGTGCATACCATTCCAGCATGAAGGGGCATATAATTGATGAATGACGTTCACTTAAGGATAAAATCCAGTCTCTGATTGATAATAAGGTCATCCAAGCAAAGGAAACTACTCCCAATGTCTGCAACAATCCGCTCCCAGACCATAAGGGTGGAGGCATCAACATGAAGGAGATAGATGAAGAATGGGACCCAGAGGGGACGATTGGATTAATCAAAGGAGATGATGACCCAAAGAAGCCAGCGGTGATACTTAATCCCATCATATTACAGATTCAGCCGTCAGGAGATATTGAGGTAGTTGTGTCAGTCCCATTCAAGTTTGAAGTGGCACCACATGCGGATGCACCTGTGCCATTTGAGGTTGAGGTAATCCACCTGCCACGGCACCAGTCCCATTTGAAGTGAAGATAGCCGCACCAATTACAGTGACAATGTCAACCTTGCTGCCTTTCAACACCAATGTCGTACCTTGGAACTACGTGGATGAAGCAAGAAGTAAAGGCAAGGTTAAGATGGAAGAAGCTGGTGTCGCACAGGGGATGACCAGGATCGGTAGGGTCTATACACCTGAACACTTGGCAGAGTCTAGCAAACATGCTTCCAATAGGCCACCCGTTATTGAAACAGGTCCAGATGATATTTGGAGAAAGGTGCAAGCCAAAGAATATTCAGTCATAGATCAGCTTAGAAGGACTCCAGCCCAAATATCCATCATATCATCGCTACAGAACTCGGAAGCACACAGGAATGCTTTGATGAGAATGTTGAACGAAACATATGTGCCTAATAACATCACCAGTGGAGAAATGGCCAACATGGTAGGACAGGTTCTGGAAAGCCACAAGATCACGTTCCACGAGGATGAGCTTCCATCTGAAGGGCTAAGTCACAACAAGGCACTACACATTACTATGCAATGTGAAGATTATTTCATTACCAGGTTTCTAATCGACGGAGGATCTAGACTCAACATTTACCCATTGACAACCCTCAAAAGATTGGCCAAAGGATTGTACGAGATAAGAGAAGGGTCCATGAATGTGAAGGCTTTCGACGGTTCTTAGAGGGCCACCGTTGGAGAAACCAGTCTTTGTCTACAGATGGGACCTACATGGTTCGAGGTTAAATTTCAGGTGATAGATGTATCCGCGTCATATAACCTGTTATTGGGGAGGCCATGAATACATGTTGATGGGGTTGTGGCATCAACATTGCATCAGGCAATGAAATTTGAATGGAACCACCAGGAAGTAATCATCCACGGAGATAGAAGCAACCCTATCTATCGTCGCCCGACCATCCCCGTGGTTGAAGGTAGAAGAAGGCTGGGTGGAGAAACCTATCACCACATCGAGGGGGTCAACGCAATAGACAAGTATAAGTAGTGGGATAGTAAGATCGAAAGCATATTGAACTGGAGCGGGCACAAGCCTGGCAAAGTGCTTAGTAAGAATCTTTAGGGGATTTCCAAACTGATACAGCTGAAGCACTATGGCACCACTTTTGGGTTGGGATACAAATACACTTGGGAGAAGTACGAAGACTAGTCACCATCATGGTGCGGTCCCTACTATCCATTGGAACAGCCTATACCACATTTGGAGCAGACTTTCCAGCAAGTTGATATCATATGGGGGTCAGAAGAAGAAGAAAATCTAGCAGCTTTGAAGAATCTATTCCTGGAAGACGAAGGTATGGACTGTTATGTTATTGTTGAGGAGGAGGAAGAGGAATGCCCTACCATCCAAGCTGTGAGCAAGGGATCATTCCTCAAGAATTGGACTGTCAGATCATCTAGGGTTTGACGAGTCCCGAGGTAGCAAGGCTGAACAGTGTTATTTACTTCATTTTTTGCTAATGATTTCCTTTTTCGCATTTTTTGTTTTCCAATAAAATCCCGATGTTCCAAAATGTTTGTTTAAATTATCAAAATCGCTTTTACGTTTCAACGAATCAGTATTTATTTATTATCGTTTTTCTCTCATTACTTTTATCTATACAGCATTACTATTTCCTGTCTTGATGAACCGGTGATTGTGACATGCAATGAGACAACGCAACAAAAGAACAACGAATCAGAAGAAGAGGATGTCATACCTAATGAAATTGTCAGAGAAGTTGAGGATTTCGAGAACAGAGCTAAGTCCAACCTGGACAAAACTGAGGTAGTCAACCTGGGAGATTCAGAGATTGTCAAAGAAACTCACATCAGCATCCATTTTTCGCCATCAGAAAAAGAGGAATACACCCAATTCTTGAATGAGTATGAGTACATATTTGCATGGTCGTATGACGACATGACTGGTCTAAGTACATCCATTGTGGACCACAATTTGACGACCAATCCAATGTGCCTGCCGGTAAAACAGAAGCTCAGAAAGTTCAAGCCTGATATGAGTCTGAAAATCAAAGAAGAAGTTACCAAGAAAATCAACGCCAATGTCCTTAGGGTAGTTGAATATCCAACATGGTTAGCCAACATCGTGCCAGTGCCCAGGAAAGACGAAAAAGTTAGGGTCTGTGTCGACTACCAGGATCTTAACCGGTTCAGTCCAAAGGATGATTTCCCCCCTTCCAAACATACACATCCTGATTGACAATTGTGCAAAGCATGAACTTTAGCCGTTCGTGGAATGTTTTGCCGGATATCATCAAATCTGGATGGACAAAGAAGATGCTGAGAAAATGGTTTTCATCACATCGTGGGGAGTCTGCTATTATAAGATGATGTCATTCGGCTTAAAGAATGCTGGGGTCACTTATATAAGGGCAATGACCACTATCTTCCATGACATGATACATAAAGAAATTGAGGTATATGTGGACGACGTCATTATCAAGTACAAGAAAGGCACCGACCATATAGCAGTTCTGAGGAGGTTCTTCAACAGGTTGCGGAAATACAACCTAAAATTAAACCCCGCGAAGTGTGCATTCGAGGTTCTTGCTGGAAAATTGCGTGAGTTCATTATCAGCCGACGAGGAATAGAACTGGATCCGTCAAAAGTCAAAGCCATCCAAGAATTATCACCGCCAAAGAACAAGAAAGATGTGATGAGTTTCCTGGGGCGCCTTAACTACATCAGCCAGTTCATAGCCCAGTCCACGGTCATATGTGAACAGATCTTCAAGATGTTAAAGAAGGATGTTGCAACTAAATGGACCGAGGACTGTCAAAAAGCTTTCGATAGAATCAAGGAATACTTTTCAACGCCACCAGTTTTGGTCCCGCCAAATCCAGGTAGACCCTTGCTACTCTACCTTGCAGTATTAAATGGAGCTTTCGGCTGCATTCTGGGGTAGCACGACGAGACAGGAAGAAACTAACAGGCTATCTATTATCTGAGTAAGAAGTTCACTCCATACGAGGCACGGTATTCTCTACTGGAGCATAGATTTTGTGCTCTAACCTGGGTAGCCCAGAAGCTGAGGCACTACTTCTGTGCCTACACGACATATCTCATATCAATAACGGATCCTTTGAGGTACATCTTTCAGAAGCCCATGCCCACTGGAAAGCTGTCCAAGTGGCAAATCCCGCTAAGTGAATTCGACATCGTGTATGTGACTCAGAAAGAGGTCAAGGGACAAGCATTGGCAGATCATCTTGCCGAGAACCCTGTGGGAGGAGAATACGAACTTCTGAAAACATATTTTCCCGATGAAGAAGTATTATTCATAGGAGAAGACATTGTTGAATCCTATGACGGATGGAGAATGTTCTTTGATGGAGCAGCCAATTTCAAAGGGGTCGGTATTGGAGCAGTATTGGTGTCGGAAACTGGCCAACATTATCTGGTATCTGCTAAACTCAGGTTCCCCTACACCAACAATATGGCAGAGTATGAAACCTGCATCCTAGGGCTCAACATGGCCATTGACATGAATATTCAAGAGCTGCTAGTAATTGGTGATTCAGACCTGCTAATACACCAAGTATAAGGAGAATGGGCTACCAAGATTCCAAGATACTGTCGTATCTGCACCACGTGTAGGAGTTGAGAAAGAGGTTCACAAAGAAAGAATTTTGGCACGTCCCCAGAATTCAGAACGAGTGTGCCGATGCACTGGCCACTCTATCATCCATGATACAACATCCAGATAAGAACTTGATTGATCCTATTCCAGTAAAGATCCATAGTCAGCCGGCATATTATGCCCATATTGAAGAAGAAGTGGACGGAAAACCATGGTTCCATGATATCAAGGAATTTTATTAAATGGAGAGTACTCAGAGCTTGCAAATCATACTCAAAAACGCACGCTTCGGAGATTGTCCAACATTTTCTTTCACAGCGGAGGAACCCTGTACAGGAGAACTCCCGATTTGGGATTATTGAGATGTGTCGATGCAAAGGAAGCCTCCAGACTACTTGGAGAGATACATGTCGAGACTTGCAGCCCGCATATGAATGGTTTTGTCTTAGCCAAGAAGATACTCAGAGCTGGTTACTTCTGGATGACCATGGAAACGGACTGCATCCAGTATGTTCGGAAATTCTACCGATGTCAGGTACATGTACATATGATAAAGGCACCCCCAAATGAGCTCAATGCAACAAGCTCGCCTTGGTCATTCGTCGCCTGGGGAATGGACGCCATTGGACCAATCGAGCCTACAACCTTAAATGGACACAGGTTCATCTTAGTAGCTATTGATTACTTCACCAAATGGGTCGAAGCATCATCTTACAAAGCAATGACTAAGAAAGACATGACAGACTTCGTCTGCGACCATATTGCTTGTCAGTTTGGAGTCCAGAAACAATCATCACCGACAACGACTCCAATCTAAACAGTGATCTGATGAAAGCCATGTGAGAGACTTTCAAAATAAAGCACAAGAATTCCACAGCCTATAGACTTCAGATGAATGGAGCTGTAGAAGTTGCCAACAAGAACATCAAAAAGATACTGAGAAAGATAATAGAAAAACACAGACAGTGGCATGAAAAGCTATCATTTTCCTTACTGGGATATCGCACCACAGTCCGCACATCAACTGGGGCAACTCCTTACTTTTTGGTTTATGGTACGGAAGTTGTTATTCCTACTGAAGTGGAAATTTCTTCCTTAAGAATCATACAAGAAGTTAAGCCCAGCGATGCAGAATAGATAAGAAGTTGTTATGAGAAGCTATCCCTCATAGACGGGAAAAGGATGAATGCAATATGTCACGGGCAGCTTTATCAGAGCAGAATGACCAGAGCTTTCAACAAAAGAGTTAAGCCAAGACAGTTCACATCGGGGCAGCTGGTGTTAAAGAAGATCTTTCCACATCAAGATAAGGCCAAAGGGAAATTCTCTCCCAACTGGCAAGGTCTGTATATGATTCATCGAGTACTGACGGGAAGAGCTCTCATACTTGCAGAAATGGACGGAGAAGTCTGGCCAAAACCAATCAATTTCGATGCATTCAAGCGCTACTATGTGTAATTCTTTATGCTCTTATCAAATGATGTAAACTGAACTATGCCTGAAGCAAGTTTCTGACTGTTATGCATGTTACGGTCGGCTGAACTTGCTTCGGAATTTTGAGGGTCCTCCCTACTTGCATGAGGCTAAACTCTGCCTCTAATTTACTTCTTCACTAAGACTAAGCGCTGTCTCTCAAGCATTATTTACTACGCTCCTCTTTCGGTCCAAGCTCTGCCCTCCATTTCACAAAACTAAGCCTTGTCTTGCCAACATCATATTATTGCATCTCATGGGCTGAAATATCGCCAACTTGTCCAAAGGAGTCATAGTCTAGCAGCATCATCCTCATAGCCAGAAGACACCATGTCATGGTCTGAGGATCTCTATCAATTTGCATTATTATTATTCAAAGGCGTCATAGTTCAGAGGCACCATATTCATAGCCCGAGAACATCATTTCATGGCCTACGAATCTCTCATCAAACAATTCATGGCCCAGGACATCATGGTCTGAGGACGTCATCCATAACCATCTGAAGACAACTTTCATAGTCCAGCAAGAACATGCATCATGTCTAAATTTATGCACAATATATGCTTGCAGTATTCTTGTTTGCAGGTAACCCGGCGAGCAACGGCTATACCAACAGGAGCGATCCTGCTCCAGTTCCTTAACTGTATCAAACCTAACCTCTCCCGTAAACCGTTCATTCGCCCATCCCTAGATATTGTGTCCGTTCTTGTAATGATTTCACCGGTATGTTTCACCGGTGAGTCCGGAACTACATACAACCTGATTCCTGTAAAACCAGGGATATGTAGGCAGCTCAGAAACCAGAGTACGGCCAAAATCTCTCTAACTATTTCGATCGGTCAAAATTGGTCATCATATCTTTATCCAAAACTCTTTCAGCCTTTCTAGGTAAAGACGGGCAGCTGTTGAAACCCAATTTTTCCTAAAATATTTTTTAAAATTGCATATATACCTTGAAAATCATGCATTAGTAGCAATTGGTATTTTTCCATGATTTTTCTATATTTTATTAATTTGTCCAATATTTTATTTCCAATAAATAACTAATAAATTTCATCACAAATGACTTCAAAACATTTCTTGATTTAATTTATTATTTATGGTCATATTAAGACCAAATTGACATCTTTTGGCTATAATTGCAATAACTTTGCAATTATAGCCCATGCATATGATTTTGTACTATTTCTTACCGAAAATTAGTCCTTTATATTTAAAATACCAAATAATTGTTTTAAAATTATTTCTATGCATAGAATTCATTTTTTTAAATTAGTAATTATTTTAATTAAGTTATCTTGGTATTTAAGAAATAGCCCATTTTTAATTCAATTACAACCTATTAAAATCAGCCCAAATACCTTAATTAAACCAGCCCATACACCAAGGCCCAAAACCCTACCCCTACCCGACCCAACTCTTGCTAAACCTTGTCGTTGATCAATTTTGATCAACGGCCTAGATTAACCCTTTCCTAATTTAACCTAAANTGTTGCTTGCCTACCGTCGACTATGGTGGTTCTCTACCACCCCTAGCCTCTATGGCTCCTCCCATACCTGGTTTCTTGCTGTCTCGAAGTCCTCAAGGGACCGGTGGCTATTCACTTCCCTCCCCTGGGTCCGTGCTTACCATTCTCAGGCCGCCATGGCCTGTCTGAGTAAGATCTTTCTATTTTTCCGACTAGATCCATGGTTTCTAAGCCGGAATCTCTCTATCTCTGAGCTGTTCTTCTTTGAAACCCTATTTTTATATCTTGACTCATTATATTTGTAACAGATCTAATAGTATTTTGAGTTATTTCACTATTTTTTCCATGAGAAACTTTCTGATCTTTTCAAAACGTCTCTTTATCTCCATAACTAGGGTTTCTTAACCCCTTTTTTAAACGACTTTTCCTCTTATTTTAAGTGTTATTCTATAATTTGTACTATGTTTAAACGGTTTATTTAGTTTTTCCCTTTAACCTGATTAACTGTGTTAAAACCCCTAATTTCTTGGCTTAGTTCTGGATTTTGGGTCTGTCTACGCTAATTTGTTCGTTTGATTTGTGTGTATGTCTATTTCTCATGAATACGCTCTGAGTCTCTGTGATTTATACCTATTATGCTTATTAGGGTTTATGAATTGTTTCTTCCCACCTATATTATGTTTATTTTGTCTATTGACAGAAATTGGTGGTGATTTCCCCTAATCAGTACTAGTTTCTATTAGAATCCCTGATTTCCTGTGATTGATATCCTTTACTAGTTTCCTATGATGATGTACTTTACTAATTTCTGGTTTCTAAATTATTTATCTTTCCTTATTATGTGGTTGACTACATTATTTACTGATTCTTAATGTTGTTTCCATAATTAGGACCTTTTGAACCTAGCTCTAATTACTGGTTCTATACTTGTACTGTTTGAAACCTTTCCTTATCCGTTACATATGATTTATTTACGGGTTACCTGTCTTTCTACCGTTTGAGTTGATTCCCTTAATTAAGAGAAGACTTGGACTGGTTTTACTCTAATTGATTTCGAGTTCTATAATTACTAAACAGTTTGACTCTTACTTTATTTACCTAGCTTTCAAACTACTATATATATTGCTCTCTTCTACTCTCATTACACAATCTTCTACACATACAAACTCACATTAGTTCACAACACTCTCATACACTCAAAAACTCTTATGCTTACTTTTGTTACTTGCTATTGTTACTGGATTAGGTTACTGCAAGCCAAGGCTAACTATTGCACTTTCCTGTTCTTCACTTTGTGTCTATTCTCCTTACTGGTATGCTCTGATTTTAAATTCAAGTTCCAAAATCAATGTGTTTCTTTTACTGCTTTAGTTTATCATTTTACTAATCAGTTTTTGTCTATTGTTTGCTTCTCAACATGTGTTTAACTTGTTTTACTTAGTATACTAGTTATGTTCTAACCCCTTTTAGGATCAGCCTATTTATGAACATGTTTGCTCCTTGTGTAATCTGTCTCCGTGTGACTCCACCATGTTTTTGAATGCTTGTCTATGAGTTGCCTAGTTCTGGTATGCACCTATTGTGCAATTGTTACCTTAAGTTGTTCTGATTGTATGCTCAATTCTGCTTGACACCACTATCTTCTATTATTTATTCTGAAATTCATACTCCTATTATGTTTACATCATTAGTTATCCCCAATCCCACAAGTCCCTAAGCACTTCTGATTCTATGCAACCATGTCCCCATTTAGCAATTTTGGAACCCATGACATATTGTTTTCTATTCCTTGATTCTATGCAACCATGCACTTTTGTTTCTCATGAATATGTTCTGAGTTTCTGTAATTTCTACCCTATTATGCTTATTAGGGTTTATGATTTGTTTCTTCCCGCCTGTATTAATAGACAGAAATTGGTGGTATTTTCCCCTAATCAGTACTAGTTTCTATTTGAATCCCTGATTTCCTGTGATTGATACCCTTTACTGGTTTCCTGTGATGATGTACTTTACTAATTTCTGATTTCTAAATTATTTTTGTTGCCTTATTATGTGGTTGACTACATTATTTACTGATTCTTAATGTTGTTTCCATAATTAAGACTTTCTGAACCTAGCCCTAATTACTGGTTCTATACTTGTACTGTTTGAAACATTTCCTTATCCGTTACATATGATTTCTTTACCGGTTACCTGTCTTTCTATCGTTTGAGTTGATTCCTTTAATTAAGGGAAGACTTGGACTGATTTTACTCTAATTGATTCCGAGTTCTATAATTACTAAACAGTTTGATTGTTACCTTATTTACCTAGCTTTCAAACTACTATATATATTGCTCTCTTCTACTCTCATTACACAGTCTCCTACACACAAAAACTCACATTAGTTCACAACTCTCTCATACACTCAAAAACTCTTCTGCTTACTTTTGTTACTTGATATTGTTACTGAATTAGTTGGCTGCAAGCAAAGGCTAACTATTGCACTTTTCTGTTCTTCACTTTGTGTCTATTTTCCTTACTGATATGTTCTAATTTTAAATTCAAGTTCCAAAATCTATAATATTTCTTTTACTGCTTTAGTTTATTATTTTACTAATTTTTTTTGTCTACTGTTTGCTTCTCAACATGTGTTTAACTTGTTTTACTTAGTATAGTAGTTATGTTCTAACCCCTTTTAGGATCAGCCTATTTATGAACATGTTTGCTCCCTGAGTAATCTGTCTCCGTATGACTCCACCCTGTTTTTGAATGCTTGTCTATGAGTTGCCTAGTTTTGGTATGCACCTATTGTGCAATTGTTACCTTAAGTTGTTCTGATTGTATGCTCAATTCTGCTTGACACCACTATCTTCTATTATTTATTCTGAAATTCATACTCCTATTATGTTTACATCATTAGTTATCCCCAATCCCACAAGTCCCTAAGCACTTCTGATTCTATGCAACCATGTCCCCATTTAGCAATTTTGGAACCCATGACATATTGTTTGCTATTCCTTGAGACTTCCATGCTTATGCTTGCTATGTGCTCACCTCAGGTGTTGTATCTGTCCAACCCTTTTTTACCCCTGTGTGAAGGACTGTTTTTTCATACCAAAGCATTTTCAAAACCATGTCAATCACTCTCACTCTACTCTTAGGTCCTTAAGTCATGCCCCTCCAGTGTGTGACTGCTTTGGGATACCCTTGAGATCCCTCTGAACTTTGATGCACTACACTTACTCAGTTCTAGCTATGAAATCTGGGTGTGAGCACTGCCCGGGATCCTTGAGGTTCTTAGGGAACTCTGACACACCCGGACATGATAAAGGCTATGAAACTTTGACAGTTGAGGTTATAACCACCTGGTATATATGGGCCTGCTTCACGCTCCCTACAATTTAACGTCTTCTTTTCTATTTATTTATGTAATTCATTCAGCTATTGGTCTGTAATAATTATTTGTAAATAGATATTGGAGTTGGCTAGTGAAATGGGAAGGGTAGCTATGTAAGTCTATCATTGGGTAGAAAGCATGTCTTAGGCTTTGCATTATCTCTATCTGCATTAGAATCCATTCTTAGGACCAACATATTCATTCAAACCATGCCAAACATGCATTAGATATCATGTCTTCAAGGCTTTCATGTTTACTGCTTTAACGTACAGTATGTCCTTAATTTATGCTTATGCATAACACTTAGAAATCCTGCTCCTGGGAAAATAAAATCAATATAAAACTGCTACTCCTGTGCATTCAAACTCATGTCTTCATCATCCTGTAACTCTTTGTGCATTTTAGAAATCATGCCTTTAGGAATTCTGTTTATCCTGAAATTATGTCTTAACCATCCTGAATTTATATGTGCATATTAGATATCCTGCTCCAGCATATCGTTTGCATCTGCTTAACCATGCCTAGTTTAACTACTGACTCACGAAAAAAGTAAAAACAGTGTCACATCTAATTGTATTGCTCTTAATAAAACTAGTAACAATCTATGCATTCTCGTATCACCTAGAACATCATGTTTTTAGGTAAAACAACTTCTGAACTATTTTTTAACAATTCTGGTAATTATTATGCACAATCCCACGTCCAGGAAAGCCTTAGGTAATCAATCTCTTTAAAAGTTGGAACACTGCTTGGTTGTGTTTATTGCTTAAAGACACAGGCTTAAAAATCAGTAGGCAAACTGATTAGGCCCCTGCTCCTGAGTTTATAAAAATAAAGGTGCATATTTCTGTGCATTGACATTCACTTAGATATCCAATTTTAGGATCCAGTTTGATAAAATTGACTCTTATTTGTGTTTGAGACGTGTTGATTATGTGCATTACTTGTGGAGGTAAATCTGGGCCTCAAAACTGCTTTCCTGCATTTATCTGATCAGTCCCATTTGTTCTTGCCTGTCGCTTAGAATTTTATCCTTTTAAAATCTTAGGGGTCTGTTAGAACTACCTATACTTAGAGGTCATAAATTCCTCCAGGACCCTTGAGAAGGGACGGGTAACATCACGCAGAGAGATCGCTAATTAAATTCGCTTAATAACCACTAAGGGGTGGGGGTAAAAGGTAGATATGGATATGATGACCGATGCGCTAATGCCACGTGTAGCCCCTTACTGAGGAGTGATTTCTGGGCATTGCATTGATGTGATCCTATAGGTTTAACAACTTAGGACTCCTCTATTCCCTACATATTTGTACTTAGACTGCGAATCTTTTCACAACCATTACTTGTTCCCATGCATATACTTGATTGCTTATTTGCTACTTGCTAAAATTCACAAAGTTTGTTTGGCCAGGAACCACAATTGTGGACTTTGAGGGGTGCCTAACACCTTCCCCTTGGAGTAATTTCAAGCCTTTACCCAATCTTTGTTTATTCAATTTGTGTTATTATAACCCTTAATAGGTACCCTAATGCACCTTAATTTGTTAGGTGGCGACTCTTCAAGTCCTTCACATCCATTTTCCCAAAAGGAAATGAGTTGTGCCAATAATGTCAAAAACCCTGACTGATCCGAAAGGAGAGGAAAAAGGGGGAGCGACAGACATAAGCGAACCTAGCGCTCTGATACCATATTGTCACGACCCAAAATTCATTAAAGGTCGTGATGACGCCTAACACCACTGCCATGCAAGCCAACAATAGATGATTATATTGATTACTCATATTAGTATTTGAAATCAGAATTTTTATTTAATTACGTAATATAAAATGGGATTTTCAAAGTGAATGATTGTATTTCTCGAATTACAATGATGAATAACCTGTAAGCACCCCTAAAACCCAGTGTCACAAGTGCATGAGCATCAATTAAGAAGTATAATAAAATACAACATTTGTCCAGGACACAAATTAGACAGGAAAAATATAAGAACTCTGAAGGAGACTCTGCCGGCTGCGGATCGTAACATGAAATGCACCTCGCGGTAAGTCTCTGCATCATCCGCACCTCCATGCCCAAAGGACCACCAGACATAATGTACCTGCACAAAAATGTGCAGCAAGTGTAGTGTCAGCATGTAAATCAACGTGTACCCACAGATACACTGGCTTATGGCCAAATATTACACATGAATTCATGAGGATATTTTTTGTAGAAATGCCGAGGCGTACAACCCAATCCCATCATAATATATGCACTGCCGAGGGTCGAAAGGCACGAACTATAGATGCATCTATTAAACTGTCAAGGCGAACAACCCGCTCCCATGAGAGTGTGGTACATAAATCCGGTCGAGGAAAATGACACGATCCCATTAGAATGTAGTACATAAATCCTATCGAGGCGAATGGACCGATCCCATTAAAATAAGAAGATTTAAAGGGTCCTTGACCCTACTCACGAATAAACGTGTGAGTTGTAATTTCTTTAACGAAAAACCTCTCAATGAAACATATATATATCGCAGAAACAATTTCACAAGAGGAATACAATTGTTTCATGACTTATCATGGAACTCGTGAAGTCTCTACAATAGCGAGTCTATCACTCTACGCATGTCTAAGTCTCAAGTCATAATGCGAAATAAAAAAATTTAAGCAAGCAAAAATAATCTCTATAGTGCAAGTATAGCATGGTGCGAACCTAAGTCTACCCGGACAATAATATGAGTCTAACTATGTACGGACTCTAGTCACCTCGTACGTACATAGCCCCATCGACGAGTTACACATATTACATATATCACCTAGGGGTAGTTTACCCTTCACTGATTTAGACAAGAGACTTACCTCAATTCGGCCAACTCAATACTCAATTTAGCTTTTCCTTTACCAATTCACCACCGCTCGGCTCAATCTAGCCAAAGACGACTTATATACATCAAACAATGCAAGAGAAAAAAAAATTACAATTAACAAAGCTATGATCATTATATAACTTGTAAAAAGTCAACTCCCGGGGCCCACACCTCGGAACCCGATAAAATTTACAAATCCGAACACCCATTCTGATACGAGTTTAACCATACCAAAATTATCAAATTCCGATACTAATTCTTCCTTAAAATCCTCATTTTACATTTTGAAAGATTTTACAATCTTCCCCAAATTTTCCTTTAGATTCTCATAAATTTTGATGTCAAATCTAAGGTATAATCACAAAATAAAATTGAAAGTTGGTTAAAGGTACTTACCCAATGATTTGATACGAAAAGCATCTCTCAAAATCTCGTACTCTCAGACCTGGAGTTCAAAATATGATAAAATGAAGCAAAAAACCCGAATTACACAGCTGAAAACAATCTACAGATGTCGCACTTGCGATCTAGGGATCGCAATTGCGAACCCTCGCAAAGCGGAGAATCCTTCGCAATTGGGAACAAGAGCAGGGCTGGAAAAGGTCGCATCTGCGACAAAAAGTTCGCAATTGCGAATTGGGCATCGCAATTTCGATTGAGATGTTCGTAATTGCGACCACACCAGAAACTAGCAGTCTCGCCGATACAGAAATGAGCATAACTCCCTCATACGATGTCCAAATTCAAAGATTCTTTTTGCTATGGCTCCATAATTACGATACGGATCTAATGGTTCAATAAAAACTAAATTTGGACTTTATTTGCTTAATGTGGTACCATTTATGCTTGAAGAAATGACGACGAAGCATCAAAAACAAGGGCAACACAACCTAAACCTAACTGAAACTCACCCAAGCCACTCGAGACCTCGTCCGAACATACCAACAAGTCCCCGTAAACACAACACAAACTTTCTCGCGCGATTAAAATACCGAAATAACCTCTAGAACTATGAATCGGATGCCAAAACACATAAAAATCACAATGAACTTCAAGAACTTCTAGAATCACAATCAAGCGTCCGAACCAAACCAAATCAACTTCAAATGACACCAAATTTTGAAGGCAAGTCCCAAATGACCTAATGGAGTTGTTCCAACTCTCGTAATTGTATTCCGACCCCTATACCACCAAAGTCAATTCTTGGTCAACCTTTCACCCTTCCAAACTTTAACTTTTCCAACTTCCGCCGAAATGCTCCAAATTAGCCTACGGACCTCCGAATCCAAATCTGGGCGCACGCCTAAGATCGGAATCACCACATAGAGCTATTCCCAGGCTCGGAATTCCAATCGGACATTGAAAATATTGAAATGCACTTCAACCCAAATTTAGAAAATCCTTCCAAAATGCCAAGTTTCCACAATAGACGCCGACTCCCGAGTCATCCAAAACCCGATTTGAATGTACACCCAAGTCCAAAATCATCATACAAACCTGTTGGAATTTCAAATCTCGATTCCGAGGTCGTTTACTCAAAAATCACAGTTTAGCGAATTCTCCCAACTTAAAGCTTCCGAAATGAGAATTTTCTCTCAAAATCAACTCCGAACTTTCTGAAACTCAAATCCGACCACACGTACAAGTCATAATACCCGAAGTGAAGCTACACATGGTCTCAAACTGCCGAACGGCACACTAGAGCTCAAAACGACCGGTCGGGTCTCTCTCTCTCTCTCTCCCTCCCTCTCTCCTCCCTCTCTCTCTCCCTCTCTCTCCCTCCCTCTCTCCCCCTCTATCTCTCTCTCTCCCTCTCTCTCTCCCTCTCTCTCCCTCCCAATGCTTAAAACTAGTATGTTTTATATTATAGTTGCTCGTACTACTCATGAGTTAATTTGCTACTTGCTCTCATGGACGAAGCTACTTGTAAAGAAGAGTGGTCAACTGACCACCCTTCGTCGGAAAATTACACTGCGTATATAGGTAAAGTATAGATTTTAAAGGTATATAACATATATTGAACACCCTTTCTCGGAGAATTTTTTTCACTTATTTCAAGTTTGAACACCCTTTAGTAAATTTCTGACTTCGCCACTGCTTGCTCTACAAGAGATTCATACATATAAGCATGTTCAAATATAGCTGCTTTCTTCAGCTCGGATCGAGTTCTTGATAGTTGAAATTTTCAGGATAGAAATGAAGCTAGAGCAAATGTTCATCTCATGTCTTGATGTTCAAATTAGCATGCACCTGAAGTTTGGAAATCTAAGGGAGGAACAGGGCTGGACTCAAATCAAATAATGGTTTAATTCATTTAGTTTAGCATTTATTTTAAAAGCTGAAAGCTATTTCCTTTGTAAGTTTAAAGATTTGTATGTAGTAAGTTGAAGAGAGGTTATATTAACTTAGTTCATCGATTATTAGAATTAATCAGTAAAAGTCAATTTGGTCCTTTTCGTTTAGTAAATAATTAAAAAATGATTTCTTCATGTTTTGGTTTGAGTTTTGAATTGCTTTCTGTTTTATTTGTGATGATGTACAAAATTATGTGGCATAAACGAGTTCCTCTTTTGTATCTATACCCAGTTTTTGGGTTACAATTGAACTTATACCCACTTTATAAAAAAAGTTTGTAAGCGTATTCATTTTCCGATCAACTTCAACTTGTCGGGTCTGAAATTAAAAGAAAAAATATCTGAAGTGAAAAAATTGCACTTCAAACGCACTTAAGGCCAAATAGATCTGAAGTGCAACCAATGGTTTCATCCACTTAAGGCTAATAAGTCTGAAGTGAAAAATTGCACTTCAGATGCACTTAAGGCCAATAAGTCTAAAGTGAAACATTGTACTTCAGATGCACTTAAGGCCAAAAAATCTGAAGTGCCAGAACCATTTTCATTTACTTAAGGCTAATAAGTCTGAAGTGAAAATTTGCACTTCAGATGCACTTAAGGACAATAAGTTTGAAGTGAAAAATTGCACTTCAGATGCATTTAAGGCCAAAAAAATATGAAGTGCAACAACCATTTTCATTTACTTAAGGCTAATAAGTCTGAAGTGAAAATTTGCACTTTAGATGCACTTAACGACAATAAGTTTGAAGTGAAAAATTACACTTAAGGCCAAAAGGTTTGAAGTGCAACAAATGTTTTGCTACACTTAAGGCCAATAAGTCTAAAGTGAAAAAATTGCACTTAAGGCCAAAAACTTTGAAGTGCAACAAAGATTTTCAGTCACTTAAGGCCAATAAGTCTGAAGTGAAAATTGCCCAGAAACATAAATTTGTTCTTCGAAATATAACAATTCAATATACGATTTAATACCTAAATCTACTCCAAATGAGCTCAAATTTGAAACATAACCTCCAAATATCATCAAGAACAAACATCAATTATCAATTTGTCAAAACAATAATAAATCTAATGAACACATTGCAATTAAGAAAAATAAGAAGAAGAAACTGTAAACAATAATAAAAAATAAAGCGTCATAATAACTCACAATTGTAAAACATCATAAACTACAGTAAAATATATTCACAACCACCTTATAAAATCATTATCAGTTGAAGAAGAAGAAGAAGAAGGAGGAGGAGGAGGAGGAGGAGGAGAAGGGGAGGAGAAAGAGGCTTGGAGTTATTTAAAAAGTAGGTATAAATTAAAACTTTTAAAAAAAATAGGTATAGGTTAAATGAGGGCGACCAAATAAGACGCCCATGGGCATTTGTTTGCTAAGTGTGTTGGGCTTAAATGGCTGACCCAGCAAAGTGTTTAAACAAGATTGATGTCTTAAAAAATTTGAATTCCTAGCCAGTTTCAGAGGCCCATTAACGTGGCCTGATCTTCAGAAGGCTCAAATGAATGATGCCTTAGATTTTAACTTGAGCCCGTTCGCCTTCACATAGGACTTGACGAAGCTCCGACCTTTTTGTATTAATCAAACATGACCCATAACACTATTACTCAACTATTATAAGTGTTATATTAGATAATCAAAATGAGAGGAGTAGATTTAAAATCAAGTCCTTTCCCATATCTCCCGTGGTCTACGATTGAACAAGCCAGTGTGCTTTTGAAATGCCATATATCCATTTTTGGATGGGCATCAACGTACCTTTACTATAATGAATCCAAGACTTTGGATTTCCGCACACAAGCTCAACTTTAGAAAAACAGGGAGAAAAACAAACCATCTTTGTTATTCGTAGCATGCCTTAGGCGCGCCTTTAACTTACTATCAAGATTGCGTATACATTCACGTGACATAATTATAATCTCCTAATAAATCAAAATACGCGTTCATGCGATTTTAGCCGAATAATCCTCTTAATTAATAAAATGTGATTGATTGTGTACACGTATGCGTGACATGATTTTAATGCCCCAAATAAAGTGGATTTACACACATGTAATAAGCTTCAAAGATTAAACCCAGAAACGTCATAATTAAAATCAGTAAAAGGAAAACACACATAGGTTCTAAGAATACGTAATTAAACAATTAGTTAAGTCGAGCGTAGATTAAAGTGATCGTGCTAAAATCACGAAATTCGGGAGTGCCTCACACCTTCTCCCGGATTAACAGAATTTCTTATCCGGTCTTCTGTGTTCGCGGACCATAAATAGAATTATTTTCCTCGATTTTGAATTTTAAAATAAACCGGTGACTTAGGACACCATAATAATTATCTCAAGTAACGACTCTGAATTAAATAAATAATCTCATTTCAAATAATATTCCTTTAATTTAGAACACTCCCTTATCCCTCGAAAAAAAAAGGAGGTGTGACATCCTTCGTTCACATATTCATATAAAAATAAACAAGAATATAATATTGATAGAATCGTTTATGTGACCATTATATGTTAATAGTACAAACTTCAACAACCACGCCATGCACGTCAACAGTAAAACGTGGACATTGTTTCTTATAACACTAATTGCTATTCGTCAAACATATTTGAGATTTACACAAGAATACAGATTGGTATAAAGTAATCTGAATTACTAGTATGTATATATTATGCAATAATGTAAAACAATGGAATTAAGTGGGCGTTTGGACATAAGAATTATAAAATTACGTAAAAAAGTGAAGAAAAAAAAAATTCAAGCGAAAATGATATTTGAGAGTTATGTTTGGACATGAATATAACTTTGGACTGTTTTTGAATTTTTGTGAGTGATATGAAGTGACAAATTTTGAAAAATAACTTCATTTTTTCAAATTTTCGAAAAAATTTCAAAATTCATCTTCAAGTGAAAATTTAAAACTTTATAGCCAAATACTGATTTCAAAATGGAACTTTTTTTTATGGCCAAACTGGCCCAAGTTTCCATTTCAACAACTATTGGAGAACAACCTTGAATATTGGATAAATAGTTTTTGTTCCTTCTGAAATTATCTTTTGCTTATTCTTTAGTCTTAACTTAGTGCATGAAACTGTTTTAAAAGTTATTCTGTAGGAAGTTCCAGAAGCAGAAGCTATGCGTCAGGACAGAGATTCTGAATGCTAATTATTATACTTCAGAATTTTTTCCCAAGTGATGGTTAAAGTCCAAGGAATATAAGAAGACAATGCCATCACATTATTGATTATATAGGGGCCAGATAAGCGGAGAAATACTAGCATAATGTACGTCGTCCATTCTTTTCTCTTCGTGTGAGGTCGACGTCCTACAATGAAGTTAACGTTTGTTGCTGCATGAAGAGTACGTTTAGGGGTCGTTTGGTAGGATACATTATATGTATGTATTAGCTTTGCGTGTTAATAATACACGGTTGGGTACATTTAGTTTTTGGGTTCGAATCTTGAGTATGGAATCATCTTTTTAATAAGAGTTTTATCACTTAATATGAAACATTTTAGTATCCGAATTTTGATTGATGCTCAATTAAAGGCAGATTCAGGATTTGAGGCTTATGGATTCCTACCGTAATTTTAAATAAATATACAACAATATTTGGGTTTACAATCAGATATTTATAAATATTTAGTGAATTTCTTAATATAAATACAGAATTTATGCAAAAATTAGTGAATTCTCGAAAACCAGTAATCAATGCTCTAGGTCCGCCCTGGGCTCCATCAATGGTAGATCCAAGTACTTTTTGTAAGCGGATTCAAACAGAAAGAAAAGTTATAAACATCATTTGACCTTAAAAGCAACAATAGGCTAACAAACGAGTATTGCCTCTCCGCTCTTTATTTTGGTTCATAATCTCTTTGTTTTGAGGATGCTGCTAAAAAATTAAAATTAATAAAAGTTAAAAACATATATATTTATTTTTTAAAATTTATCAATTTATTAAAATTCAAAAGCTTTTGAAATTTTACTTAACAAAAACTAATTCAATCTATAGCAAAATATCCAACTCTATTTATTGCTTAAATTGAAGAGATTAACAACAGCTAACATATTAATTTGTTATAATAAATTAATCGTTAAAAACAACAATAATAGAATATAATAGAGCTATACACTAAAGTATATTAATAATTTTAATAGTATAAGAATTTCGAAAGTATAAAAAAAATATTAAAACAAATAGTAAAGAAATGGGACGACATGAGGAGGAGATAAGCAGAATAATTTAAAATATTTGAATCATTCCAAAATAAGTGTAAAATTGAGATAGAAGAATATTTGAGAGAAAACAATAATATCACTTTAATTGATTCAGAGTCGTACGACATATATATGGGTGGGTAGATGACTATAAGGGTCCTGGGTTAATTGAATTTTATTATTACAAAATAGAATTTTAATATGATATATATGCCATGTAATATGTAATATTTATGAGTCAAAATGTAATAGTTGGATGATTTTATTTTCTAAAAAGATAAAAGTGATTTTAATAGGAAGTTCTCATAAGTTGGAAGACAATCTAAAAAATTTACTCCACTAATTTAGTTGAGAGTTTATATATATTAACAGTGTAAAAATTATGCTAAAAGCTTATTACAAATAATTTTCAAAGCAAGAATATACAGGTAACCTACAAACTTGATAAATAAAACATTACAACGGGTACAATTACACTAATAGTCTAATTAAAAAAGTATTAAGTAGTATATTCATAGTTTAAATCCTTTAGTTTAAATTTATATCGTTATGTGGCCATGTCCAAAAGCAGCTCTACGGTGAAAATCACAATCAGAAGAGCCGTTGTGATGACCCGATAGGTCATCTCGTGTTTTGAAATCTAATTCTGTGATTCGAAGTCTTAAAAAATGTGTTAGCCTTTCTCGATCTGCGTGTGCAGTCCGGACTTCTTTCCGGAAAGCTTTTATCTTAAAAACTGTGAAAATAAAGGATTTTTGTTTAAAACTTCATTTGAGTTGACTTCGGTCAATATTTTTAGTAAACAGACCCGAATTCGTGATTTGACGATCTCGGTGGATCCATACTGTGATTTGGGACTTGGACGTATGCCCGGAGTCGAATTCAGAAGTCTCTAACCCGAGATATCGGACTTTGTTGAAATTCGGGAGTTAAAGGCTTAATGAATTTGGCATGTTTTACCAAAATTTGAATTTTTTGGATAACGGGTCCGTATTTTGGTTTTGGAACCCGGTATAGGTTCAATACCATATTTATGACTTGTCTGTAAAATTTGAGGAAAAAACGGAGTTCGTTTGACGTGATTCGGACGTCCGGTTGTGAAAACAGAGATTTAAAAGTTTTCTTGAAAATTTCATTTGATTTGGTGTTATTATGAAGTTCTAGATGTTATTTTGGCGATTTGACCATACGAGCAAGTTCGTATGATTTTTTAGGCTAGTGTGCACTTTGGTTTAGAGCCTCGTGGGCTCGGGTGAGTTTCGGATAGGTTACAGAGTGAAATTTGACTTGAAAAAATTGCTGGTGCATCTGATCTTGTTGCAGGCCTCTGATCTCGCATTTGCGAGATCAGGCATTGCATTTGCGACCTCTGAGTAGTTCGCATTCGCAAGCTTCTCATCGCAAATGCGAAGAAAAGTTGGGCCACACAGGTTTCGCGTTTGCGAAATATTCTTTGCATCTGTGAAGTGGGTCTAGTGAAGGCATTCTTTGCATTTGCGACGATTATGTCACATTTGCTGTCATATCAGAGTTCGCATTTGTGAACCAGTCTTCGCATTTGTGAAGACAACAGATGTATGAAGGGCTTCGCATTTGCGATGGTTCCTTTGCACTTGCGGGCGAATTTGCGACATCTGCACCTGAGTGTATATGACTTAGACGGGATTTTTCTCCCATTCTTCAAATTTTCAAAACCTAAAACATTAGAGGCGATTTCTCAAATAACTTTTCTTCCCCAAATCATTGGTAAGTGATTCTAAACTATTTTCTTTCAATTTTCCACTACATTTCACAAGTTTTCAACCTAAAATATAGGATTTTCATGGTGAAATTTGGGGTATTTGGGTAGAAATTAGGGACTCGATAATTTGGGGATTTAGACCTAAAATTGAGGTCGGATTCCAAAATAAATTACATAACCGGGCTAGGGGGTGAATGGCTAATCGAATTTTGGTCCAAATTTCAGGTTTGGACCAAGCGGGCCGGGTGTTGACTTTTTCAAAAATGACCTAAACTGAATTCTTTACAATCGTGGGTAGTTCCTAAGGCTTAAATTGAATTGTTTGGTTGGTAATTTGCTAGATTCTATCGGTTTGGAGGCTTGTGTTAAAGAAAAAGTCGTGTTGAGCTTTGAGTTTGGCCATTGGAGAGAGGTAAGTATCGTGGTTAACCTTGATCGAGGGAATATAATTTTTTTTTTGCATATTTTCTACTTGTTTAATTATTGAGAACAACGAATAGATGAGGTGACGAGTACTTATGTGTTGTAATTGGGTTAAAGCATGCGGGTGGGCTGTGGTTTCTTGCAAATATAGCTTCATTTTCTCATGTTATCCATGTTCTAGACTAGCATTGTTAAATTAATCGCTTCATTATGTTTACGAATCTTTTGTTGATATTTGAGTATTGATTCTGAAGTTGAGGTTGCCATTGTAGAACCAAATGTGGAAGTAAGACTTCTACTTGTTATTTTATCTCCCTGTTGTATTGTTCATTTCATTAAGGTGAGGAGGAGTGTTAATGCACGAAGGGTGATGACGTGCCATTTCTATTGACTTTATATGAGGTTGAGAGTGTTAATGCACGAAGAGTGATGTCGTGCCATATTGTGAGTGTAATGCACGAAGGGTGATGCCGTGTCATATTGTGAGTGTAATGCACGAAGGGTGATGTCGTGCCATGTTATGAGAGTTAATGCACGAAGGGTGATGTCGTGCCGTTTCTATTAATTTCATGGTGAGGATGAGAGTAAAAGCACGCAGGGTGATGCCGTGCACTTTTCCTTTACTGTATTCATTAGTTCTTATTGGTTCATAGTATATTTACTATTCAAGTTATCTTTCTGCCATAGTTCTTTATCTCGTATTTCCCATCAGCATGTTTTCTCCCTCTGATCTTACCTGTTTAGTTCTTTACTATTATTTGTATATACACTGTTAACTTGTACAGGTTTGATTGTAGGTGTCTTGTCTTAGCCTCGTCACTACTTCGCCAAGGTTAGGCTTGACACTTACAGTACATGTCGTCGGTTGTACTAATACTGCACTCTGCACTTTCTTTGCAGATTTTGGTACCAGCTCTGGCTGATTGAGAGATTAGCTGTCGGATTGCTATCAGGAGACCCTAGGTAGATCTGCTGGCATCCGCAGACCCTGGAGTCTCTTCTTAGTTTTATCTTTTACTGTTTTTCTACTTCAAAACAGTGTATTTTCCTTTCTCCAGACTCTGCTTGTAGCAATCTTAGTAGCTCGTGAATTGTGACTCCAGATCCGGGTGTTTGTAATTGTTGAAATCTTTATATTATTCTGTATTCGATGTATTTCATTTTAGATTATTGTTGTTGATAATTGAATTGAATAAGGTGTAGCTTAATAATATTCTAACGTGGCTTGCCTAGCAAGTGGAATGTTAGTTGTTATCACGTCCCGACGGTGGGAATTCTGGGTCGTGATAAGTTGGTATCAGAGAACTAGGTTGACTAGGTCTCACAATTCACGAGCGAGCTTAGTAGAGTCTGGGAGATCGGTACGGAGACGTCTGTACTTATCTCCCAGAGGCTATGGAGTTTAGGAACAAATTTCACTTATATTCTTCTCTGTCGTGCGATTTGTTTCTCAGTATTGATTGAACTCTTCTACTCTTTTCCTTTCGGAGATGGTGAGAACTCTTACAGTTTCTTTAGCTGAGCAGCAGTCAGAGCCCCCAGAGGAAGCTCCTACGAGGGGCAGAGGTCGAGGCCAGGCCAAGGGCCGAAGTAGGGGCAGGCACAGCCCAGAGGCCCAGCAGCATCCCCAGCAGTGGAGCCTCAGGTAGAGTTTAAGGAGGAGGCTCCAGCTCAGATTGTTCCTGCCAGGCCAGCTCTAGTTCCAGAGGGGTTCATTTCCACCTCGGTGCTTAAGGACGCTTTGGTCCGTTTGGTGGGCCTTATGGAGAGTGTGGCACACACTGGCATATTTCCCATGGCACCAGCCGTCTCTCAGGCTGGAGGAGGAGCACAAACTCCTGCTACTCACACTCCCGAGCATATGGCTCCTGAGTATCAGACTCCAACAGCTCAGGCAGTCAGAGTAGTTTAGCCGGTTGTTGCAACTCAGGTTGGTGAGGGGCCAGTTGTATCTTCTGAGGCTTTATGGAGATTGGACAAGTTCATCAAGATCTTCCCAGTTCACTTCAGTTGTGCTACTTCAGAGGATCCCCAGGAGTATCTTGACAGCTATCATGAGGTTCTACGGAACATGGGTATAGTGGAGACCAATGGGGTCAATTTTGCTGCATTTCAGATGACTGGTTCCACCAAGAAATGGTGGAGAGATTATTTATTGACCAAACGAGCGAGATCTCCTGCTCTTACTTGGGACCAGTTCTCATAGCTCTTCCTGGAGAAGTTTCTCCCTATCACATTGAGAGAGGAGAATCGCCGTCAGTTCGAGCGTCTTCAGCAGGGCAGTATGACTGTTACTCAGTATGAGACCTATTTTGTGTATTTGCCCCGTCATGCTCTTCTTTTACTTCCTTTCGAGAGAGAGAGAGGGTGAAGAGGTTTATTGAGGGACTTGCTCAACCTATCAAGTTGCAGATGGTTAAGGAGATTGGAGTGAGATTTCTTTTCAGGAGGCTGCCAATGTCGCCAAGCGAGTTGAGATGGTTCTTGCTCATGGAGGTCAGGGGTCTGACAAGAGATCTCTTCATTCTGGTGGCTTCAGCAGTGCCTCATCTGGAGGCAGAGCTACTTTTAGTAGAGGACATCATCTCAGGTCGTTTCATTCAGCACTTCAGGCATCCCACGGTACTCCAGGTGGTTGTGGACCATATATGCCTTATTCTGATTAGCTAGCCTACAGTGCACCACCAACTCCTATCAGTTCACCTCCGCTCCAAAGTTTTCAAGGTGGTTACTCAGGTCGACAGGGTCAGTTTCACGGCCAGCAATCACAGAAGCCGAGGTCTTATTATACTTGTGGTGACCCGAGGCAGATTGCTAGATTTTGCCCTCGTGCATCGAGCAGTTCACAGCATTAGGATTCTCGTGCCATGGTCCTGGCACCGAGTGTTTCACCGCCCGCTCAGCCGGCTAGAGGTAGGGGTCAGGCAGCCCGAGGTGGTGGTCCGACCATTATAGGTAGAGGTCAGGCCGCTAGAGGTGGAGGCCAGCCAGCTAGGGGCTGTCCTAGAGATATAGTTCCGAGTGGTGGGGCCCAGCCCAAATTTTATGCTTTTCCAACCAAGCCTGAGGCTGAGTCATCCGACGCCGTTATCACATGTACTATTTCAGTTTGCAGTAGAGATGCTTTAGTTCTATTTGATTCGGGATCCACTTAATCTTATGTGTCATCTTATTTTGCTTCATATTTGGTTGTGCCTCGTTATTCTTTGAGTGCCCCAGTATATGTGTCTACACCTGTGGGGGATGCTATTATTGTAGATCATGTTTATCGTTCGTGTGTGGTCAATATCAGGATAATTGAGACTAGTGTAGATTTTCTACTCCTCGATATGGTTAATTTTGATGTTATATTGGGTATCGATTGGCTCACCTTATCATGCTATATTATACTGTCATGCCAAGACGTTGATATTAGCCTTGCCGGGGTTTCCTCAATTAGAGTGGAGAGGGACTCCTGACCATCTACTAGCATGGTTATATCTTATATGAAGGCTCGACATATGGCCGAGAAGAGGTGTCTAGCTTATTTGGCTTATGTTCGTGATTCTAGTGCAAAGGTTCCTTTTATGGATTCTGTGCCAGTTGTTCATGAGTTTCCAGAGGTATTTCCTGCAGTCCTGTTGGGGATGCCACCCGACAGGGATATTGATTTATGTATTGATATGGCTCCGGGCACTCAGCCCATTACCATTCTGCCATACCGTATGGCCCTGGCAGAGTTGAAAGAACTGAAGGAACAATTGCAAGATTTGCTTGATAAGGGCTTCATTAGACCTAGTGTCTCGCCCTAGTGTGCGCCCGTGTTGTTTATGAAGAAGAAGAATGGATCGATGAGGATGTGCATAGATTATCGACATTTGAACAAAGTCACCATCAAGAACAAGTATCCATTGCCGAGGATTGATGACTTATTTGATCAGCTTCAGGGTTCCAAGGTGTTTTCAAATATTGATTTGAGATCTGGCTACCATCAGTTGAGGATTAGGGCATCCGATGTCCGTAAGACAGCTTTTCGGACTCGGTACGGCAATTATGAAATTTTGGTGATGTCCTTTGGGTTGACAAATGTCCCGGCAGCATTCATAGATTTGATGAACTGAGTGTTAAAGCCTTATCTGGACTCCTTTGTGGTTGTGTCTTTGACGATATCTTGATCTACTCCCGCAGTTGAGAGGAGCACAAGCAGCATCTTAGGATTGTGCTTCAGATTTGAAAGACAGCCAGTTGTATGCTAAATTTTCAAAGTGCGAGTTTTGATTGAATTTAGTTGCTTTCTTGGGGCATGTTGTATCAGCAGAGGGCATTCAGGTGGATCCTAAGAATGTTGAGGTAGTTCAGAACCGGCCTAGACCCACTTCAGCTGTGGAGATCAGGAGTCTCTTGGGTTTGGCAGGCTATTACCGTCAATTTGTGGAGGGGTTTTCATCTATAGCAGCCCCGTTGACCAGGTTGACCCAGAAGGGTACCTCGTTCAGATGGTTAGACGGGTGTGAGGCGAGCTTTCAGAAGCTCAAGATTGCTTTGACTATAGCGCAGTGTTGGTGTTTCCCATAGGTTCAGGATCTTACACAGTATATTGTGATGCTTCTCGTGTTGGGCTTGGTGCAGTAGTGATGCAGGAGGGAAGGGTGATTGCATATGTGTCACGACAGTTGAAGGTTCATTAGAAGAATTACCTTGTCCATAATTTAGAGTTGGAAGCCATTGTTCATGTGCTGAAGATTTCGAGGCACTATCTTTATGGCGTGTCGTGTGAGGTTTTCACTGATCATCGGAGACTTCAGTATTTGTTCAAGCAAAAGGATCTCAATTTGAGGTAGAGAAAGTGGTTGGATCTATTGAAAGACTATAATATCACCATCTTGTATCATCCCGGGAAGGCCAATGTGGTGGCCGACGCATTGAGTAGAAATGCAACGAGTATGGGCAGCCTTGCATTCATTCCAGTCGGTAAGAGGATGCTTGCATCAGATTCAGACCTTGGCTAACCATTTTTTGAGGTTGGATATTTCATAGCCCAACCATGTTCTAGCCTTCACAGTCGTTCCGTCTTCTTTGTTTGGGCGCATCAGAGATCAGCAATATGACGACCCTCACTTGTTGGTCCTTAGGGACACAGTGCGGCACGATGGTGCCAAGCAGATTACTGTTGGTGATGATGAAGTCTTGAGGATGTAGGGTCTTGTTTGTGTGCCTAATGTGGATGGACTTCGTGAGTTGATTCTTGAGAAGGCCAATAGTTCCCGGTATTCTATTCATCCGGGCGCCGTAAATATGTATCAGGACTTGCAGCAACATTATTGGTGGAGGAGGATGAAGAAGGATATAGTTTCCTATGTATATCGGTGTCTAAAGTGTCAGCAAGTCAAGTATGAGCATCAGAGACTTGGTGGTTTTCTTCAGAAGATAGAGATTCCTGAGTGGAAGTGGGAGCGTATCACTATGGATTTCGTTGTTGGACTCCCAAGGACTCAGAGGAAGTTCGATGCCGTTTGGGTTATTGTGGACAGATTGACTAAGTCAGCGCATTTCATTCATGTGGCAGTTACCTATTCTTCAGAGCGGTTGGCAGAGATTTACATCCGCGAGATCGTTCGTCTTCATGGTGTGCCCATGTTCATCATTTGTGATCGAGGTACGCAGTTCACCTTGCACTTTTGGAGGACAGTTCATCGTGAGTTGGGCACGCGAGTTGAGTTGAGCACATCGTTTCATCCTCAGACAAACGGACAGTCCGAGTGCACTATTCAGATCTTAGAGGATATGCTCAGCGCATGTGTTTTAGACTTCGGAGTATCGTGGGATCAGTTCTTGCCCCTTGCGGAGTTCGCTTACAATAATAACTACCAGTTGAGCATTGAGATGGCTCTCTATGAGGCATTATACGATAGACGGTGTCGGTTTCCAGTTGGGTGGTTTGAGCTGGGGGAGGCTCGTTTGTTGGGTACAGATCTAGTACATGATGCCTTGGATAAGGTCAAGATTATTTAGAATTGACTTCGCACAGTTCAGTCCAGGAAGAATAGTTAGGCCGATTGTAGAGTTCGTGATGTTTCATTCATGGTCAGTGAGAGAGTGTTGCTCAGGGTATCATCCATAAAGGGTGTCATGAGGTTTGGAAAGAAGGGTAGATTGAGGCCTAGCTACATCAGACCATTTGAGATTCTCGAGAGAGTGGCAGAGGTGGCTTACAGGCTTGCGTTGCCACCGGGGTTATCAGCAGTTCATCCGATGTTTCATGTGTCCATACTCTGGAAGTATCACGGCAATCTTTCCTATGTGTTAGATTTCAGCTTTGTCCAGTTGGACAAGGATTTGACTTATGAGGAGGAGACGGTGGCCATTCTAGCCCGGCAGGTTCGTCAATTGAGGTCGAAGTTATCCTTTAATCTGAGTGTAGTGGAGAGGTCAGTCTGTCAAGGCAGCTACTTGGGAGTCCGTGTCAGACATGCAAAGTAGATATCCCCACATTTTCGCCGGTTCACGTACTTTTCTAGGTTCATTCGAGGACAAACAGTTGTCTTAGAGGTGGAGAATGTGATGACCCAATAGGTCATCTCGTGTTTTGAAACCTAATTCTGTGATCCAAAGCCTTAAAAATCATGTGTTAGCCTTCCTCGATTTTCATACGCAGTCCGGGCATCTTTTCGAAAGCTTTTATGTTAAAAATTGTGAAAATTAAGGGTTTTTTCTTAAAACATCATTTGAGTTGACTTTGGTCAATATTTTTAGTAAATGGACCCAGATTCATGTTTTGACAATCCTGGTGGGTCCGTACCGTGATTTGGGACTTGAGCGTATGCCCGAAATCGAATTCAGAAGTCCCTAGCCCAAGATATCGGACTTTGTCGAAATTCGGAAGTTAAAGGGTTAAGGAATTTCCCATGTTTGACCAAAATTTGACTTTTTGAATAATGGGTTCGTATTTTGGTTTCGGAACCCGGTATAGATCCAATATAATATTTATGACTTGTCTATACAATTTGAGGAAAAACGTAATTGGTTTGACGTGATTCGAACGTCCGGTTGTGAAAATAGAAATTTCAAAGTTTTCTTAAAAATTCCATTTGATTTGGTGCTTAATTCGTAGTTCTAGGTGTTATTTTGGTGATTTGATCGCGCGAGCAAATTCGTATGATTTTTTAGACTAGTGTGTACTTTTGGTTTAAAGCCCCGAGGGCTCGGGTGAGTTTCGGATAGGATACAGAGTGAAATTTGACTTGGAGAAATTGCCGGTGCATCTGATCTTGTTGCAGGCCTCTATGCAAGATCAGGCATCGCATTTGCGACCTCTGAGGGGTTTGCATTTGCGACCTTCTTATCGCAAATGCGAAGAGAAGCTGTGCCACACAGGTTTCGCATTTGCGAAATATTCTTCGCATTTGCGAAGTGGGTCTAGGAAGGCATTCTTTGCATTTGCGACGATTGTGTCGCATTTGCGGTCATATCAGAGTTCGCATTTGCGAAGACAACAGAGGTGTGAATGGCTTGTCATTTGCGATGGTTCCTTCATATTTGCGGGCTTCGCATTTGCAACTGGTAAATATGACTTAGATGGGATTTTTCTCCCATTCTTCAAATTTTCAAAACCTAAAACCTTAGATAGAGGCGATTTCCCAAAGAAATTTTATTCCCCAAATCATTGGTAAGTGATTTTAAACTAATTTCTTTCCATCCTCAACTATATTTCACAATTTTTCAATGTAAAATCAAAGGTTTTCATTGTGGAATTGGGGGTTTTTGGGTAGAAATTAGGGATTCGATAATTTGCGGATTTAGACCTCAAATTGAGGTCAGATTCCAAAACAAATTACATAACCGGGCTCGGGAGTGAATGGGTAATCGAGTTTTGGTCCTAATTTCGGGTTTGGACCAAGCGGGCCTAGTGTTGACTTTTTCAAAAATGACCTAAGTTGAATTCCCAACAATCGTGGGTAGTTCCTAAGGCTTAAATTGAATTGTTTGGTTGGTAATTTGCTAGATTCTACCGGTTCAGAGGTTTGTGTGAAAGGAAAAGCTGTGGTTGAGCTTTGAGTTTGGTCGTTGGAGTGAGGTAAGTGTCGTGGTTAACCTTGATCGAGGGAATAGGAATTGTTTTGCACATTTTCTACTTGTTTAATTGTTGGGAACACCGTATAGGTGAGGTAGCGAGTACTTATGCGTTGTAGTTGGGTTAAAGCATGCGGGTGGGGTGTGGTTTCTTGTAAATATAGCTTCTTTTTCTCATGTTATCCATGTTCTAGACTACCATTGTTAAGTTGATCGCTTTATAATGTTTACAAATCTTTTGGTGATATTTGAGTATTGATTCCAAAGTTCAGGTTGCCATTGTGGAACCAAATCTGGAAGTAAGACTTGTACTTGTTATTTTATCTCCATGTTGTTATTGTTCATTTCATTAAGATGAGGAAGAGTGTTAATGCACGAAGGTTGATGTCGTGTCGTTTCTATTGACTTTATGTGAGGTTGAGAGTGTTAATGCACGAAGGTTGATGTCGTGTCGTTTCTATTGACTTTATGTGAGGTTGAGAGTGTTAATGCACGAAGGGTGATGTCGTGCCATATTATGAGTGTAATGCACGAAGGGTGGTGTCGTGCCATATTGTGAGTGTAATGCACGAAGGGTGGTGTCGTGCCATATTGTGAGTGTAATGCACGAAGGATGATGCCGTACCATGTTATGAGAGTTAATGCACGAAGTGTGATGTCGTGCCGCTTCTATTAATTTCATGGTGAGGATGGGAGTAAAAGAACGAAGGGTGATGTCGTACATTTTTTCTTTACTGTGTTCATTGGTTCTTATTGGTTCATAGTATATTTACTGTTCAAGTTATCTTCGTGTTGTAGTTCTTTATCTCGTATTTCCCCTCGGCATATTCCCCCCTCCCGATCTTACATGTTTAGTTCTTTACTATTATTTGTATATACAGTGTTAACTTGTACAAGTTTGATTGTAGGTGTCTTGTCTTAGCCTCGTCACTACTTCGTCGAGGTTAGGGTCGATACTTACCAGTACATGGGATCGGTTGTACTGATACTACACTCTGCACTTTCTGTGCAGATTTTGGTACCGGCTCTGGTTGGTTGATAGATTAGCTGTCGGATTGCTATCAGGAGACCCAAGGTAGATCTGCTGGCGTCCGCAGACCCTGGCGTATCTTCTAAGTTTTATCTTTTACTGTTTTTGTACTTCAAAACAGTGTATTTTCCTTCTTCAGACTCTGTTTGTAGCAATCTTAGTAGCTCGCGAATTGTGACTCCAGATGCTGGTGTTTGTAATTGTTGAAATCTTTATATTATTCTGTATTCGTTATATTTCATTTTAGATTATTGCTATTGATAATTGAATTAAATAAGGTGTAGCTTAATAATATTCTAACATGACTTGCCTAGCCAGTGAAATATTAAGTGTCATTATGATCACGACGAGAATTTCGGATCGTGACATCCACCGGAAAAAGTTACAGTATTTTCAGGTTATCCTCGTGCCGTCGTGCATATTATAAATGTAAGACTAACTATATTATTATTATTATTATTATTATTATTATTATTATTATTATTATTATTATTATTATTTTGTCGTCTCATTAGTTTCCCTGTGCATGGCTGTAAATGCAGTAACTTGCAGGTTGTCCACGGCACGAATCATTTGCATTACAAATACCTTTTGACTATTAAATTAAAGTTGGTCTATTATTTGATGTAGGAGTTGTCATTTTTCAAAATTTTGGAGAAATGAATGGTCTAAATTAATACAATCGCTGTCTAATATACTCTATCTAAGTAGCTTTTATTTTATTAGGGTCTTGAAGCGGCCAGTGACAGGTGGTAGGAAATGCAAAAGATACGACAATTTTCAAGGCGGCTTAACCCCAGAGCCACTAAAGGGGTTGCTTTATGCCTCACAAAATTAGAGGCCCCAAAAGTTACTTTTCCTAAAAATAATTTAAATATTTATTGTATTTATTATAACTAGTGATAAAAAAAAATTCAATCATTTTTTGGTACCTTATCACCAATTGTTAATAACATAATTTTATGTTGTTTCGTTTGGAGTTGGTTGAGAAAATTCAAATAAAAGTTAAAAATGATTAAATCTTTGGTTACTTTATAGTTCTTCCTACTCCAACTTAAATAAATTTCATTTACCATTCTAACTTTAAAAGATATCTTCTTTCAAGATCTCTGTAGACACGCTTTAAGTAAATTAGATCGTAAAAAGCTATAGTTAATTTATTTATCATCTTTGTAAATAAAAATTTTCACATGATTACTTTGGGAAGAAATACTATATAATGAGTTATGTTGAAGGTCTTGTGAAAATCAAAAAATCAAAATTAAACTTAATAAAATCCTGTCAAAGGTTAGTAATGTTTCAGCAGAGATTAGAGAAGTTGGTTACATCGTCAAGATGCTTTAGGCTTCCAATACTATTGAGCCGCTTTTGCAATTTTTCTTTATTGAGACTGAGTTTAAATTATATACACTTTCAGATAGAGTTTCAGATGTTATGAGTAGGGGTGTCAATAATTCGGTACGGTCGGTTATTTTATAAAATTTGTACTATATAAATTTTTCGGTTATTCTATTATCTATAACCAAAATTAGACTTTTCGAAATCGTCCCAATCATGTCGGTTTCTCTTTGGTATCGGTACGGTTCGGTAAATTTTCGGTAATTTTTTTTAAATGACATGTAAAAGTCGCTAGTAGAAGTAGAATGCAAACATACGTACATTTATAGGACTTAGCAAAACTCTTTAGATATTTTTACAGATTAAAAGATGATGAATTAAGAAAATATGAAAGATAACTAGAGTATAGACTCATCAACTATTCTACATCACGTAAAAAAAACTAAGCAAATACAAAAAAAATGTAAATCACACGAGTGGAAAGATATTAACCAATCTGGGATTCAATAACTAAAATTTATAGAAGATTAAATATTCAAAAAGATAAATATAAATCAGACGAAAGGAAACATATTCAATACATTATAGTTTACTACTCATGATCTTGTGCTTGCTAGTGAATATGCTGAAAATAATTTAGTTTCAATAGGAGTAGCACAATAGGTTTGAGAATTAAGATTTTTAGTTTTATTACTTGTGGTTTGTAATTGTTTCGCAATTCCAAGGACCAAGAAAGAAATTAATGCTTTATCATTTTTAAACTTAATATATAAATATATATTGTTTGGTATTTTTTGGTTTATTAAACATATCCTAATTATCGATACAGTTATAGATTTATATAAAAATATACAATTTTATTTAAAAAATCTAAAAATCAATTCGGCACGGTACGGTTCAGTCGGTTTATTAGATTATTACTCCATCTGGTCCACAATAGGTGATTTTTTGATTTTTTTTTTTTGTAGTCCAAAATAAGTTATTTTTCTCGAATTCAAGAATGAATTAATTATTTTTTCCTACATTGCCCTTGGAGTAAAAAATGTTGGAGTATATGTTAGGAGTGTTTATGTGAAGAGATAGTAAAGGTTAATATGGTCAATTTCATTGCTAATTAATGTTAAAAGATGAATTTCTTTATATGTGTGAAAACAACCTTTACTTATTTTGGACTAGAGGAAGTAATTATCCTTTGACACCCCTAGTTATGAGATCCGATATAATAATGTAAGAAAGAATTACGGCCCTTGTCACTTAGCCTAACAGCCCAATTGAAAATGGCCCACATTTGAAGTTCTTACCCGGTTTAGCCCGTATTGTATATAACTTGAAAAAAAAATTCAACCTTTAGCCCATTATTAAAGACACACTTCTAGGGTTTTTAATAATTTCTTCTTTCTTCATTCTCAGCACACCAAATTCTCTCTCCCACCGCCTTTCGCTTCTTAATTTCTAACCCATACAAATTTCCTCATCCTCTCTTAACCCAGCCCTCACTATTCCCCCTACCCCCTACCCCCTACGCAATTCTACCATCAATGGCTTGAAGAAAGGCTCAGGCTCCTCTTCCGTCGTCCAAGCCCGCCAAGTCTAATGGTGGAAAGCAGAAGAATATTGAAGATTTTGAAAGAAAAATAAAAATACACACATATATGAATCTTAAATTGGGTGTATCTTGTTTGGTGTTGAATTCAGAATCGCTGGCGCAAAATCGTTAACTTATTGACGAGTTGAATCATCAAATACCTCCTACTACAACTCGAAGCTTGGATAAAAAATAATAATTATGTAACAGTTTGTATCAACACTATATAATACTGTATATGGATATGTAAACACCTCTTGTACACTATTATACAAGTTGATACATTGTTTACAGCAAGTGTAGCTTTGGACATACTATGTTTTCTAGTAAAAATATTGTATAAGTGGTGTTTATATACACTTATACAGTATTTGATAATTATGTATAGTTGTGTATAAATATGTATATTTGTGTATAATGTTGTATAATTATATATTTTTTCAGTTTATAAGGATGTATATACATTGCCAGTGTATAAGAGGCCTCTATGGAAGATTATAATTATGTATAATTGTGTATATTTGTGTATAATATTGTATAAGTTTGACACTTCCTTCTCTTCTTCTTTTTCGTGTATGTGCTGTATGAAAAAGATCTGTACGTGTTGGAGGGATTCTACAATTCATTTACTAAGTTTTAATTTTTCTTTTATCCTGTTGGATTGGCAATTGCACATAAAAGTGTATGAATTTCTTGCGTTAAGATAATATGTATTATTCAGGATTTTTGAGTTGTGTTGTGGCTGATTTGTATTTTTTTTTATCAAATGCTTAATAATCAAAAGAAATCAAGAGAATGAAAACAACTGGTTGTATAAAGATTTGCAAAGTGATATAAGCTTTTTTTGTGAAATAAGTTGTTTTTCAGGAATTAGCCTATTATGTTTGGGCTATAGATTTGCAAAGTGATATCTAGGCTATTATATTGCAATGCAGATTTGTGAGTTGTACTTATATGAAATTATCCCATAATGTAATACCCTTAAAGCTTATTGCAACTCCAAAGTAGGATAGGGATCAAACCTAAAATTATAACTTTTCTCTAACTAAACTAGATGAGGAAAAGCCTGTATATGGGCCCAACATTATAATTTTAAACTTATTATTTGTCAGTGTTCAGTTAATTTTTTTGATAAATAAATTATCATTATTATATCCATTTAATCACATATAGAAAATGATATTGGAGATCACGATTCACAATTAATTTACTTTAATAATTGACATAAAATTAAGATATAAATCATAACATGTTTAAGTTTCTTCAATTAACATAAAAAGATTGCTTGCTATAATACTCATTTTATCCTCCGATTAATGTCAAACACAAACATCAGTTCAAAAATTCATATTAATGGTATTATTCTCCACTGTACTTGAATATTTTGCAAGAGTACATTAAAAAAAAGTGCAAGTGTCATCTATATTAATAAAATTCTAGAATAAAAAGCATACCAATCTATCTTCTGTAAACTAATCTGGAATACATCCAAATTGCTCTTGCAAGTGTTTCGACAGTGGGAACAATTAGCTACTTGATGAAAGAAATATCATTTTTTATAATATGAAAAAAATACTATGATTTTATTTCATATCTTGTATACATCAAAATTAAGAATTTTTTAGTACAATAAGCCGAGAGAACTCCAAGGGGATTTGCATTCCTAATGAGGCAATTTACTACTTAAAAAAATAATAGGCACTAAAACAAATATTAATATGATATAAATTATTTTTTTATTATTATATTTTTTTTATATAATATAAATTATAGTGTATCGGATTGCCCTTTTTAATATAGTAATTCAAAATTTAGTTATAACTCATAAAATATTATTAATTGGTGATAAAATAATAAACAGTCGATAGATGTCTATATAAATTATACAGATGTTAATTTTTTCTCAATTTAAGGAGATGCGATATTTTTATTTTATTTTATAGAATTACCATATGTTAATTTTCATAATGAAATAATATAAAAATTATAACAGCTAATATTTAAGACAATTTATTGATAGTTAAAAACTTATTATAGAAGAATGGAGTTCAAACCATATAGATTATATTTTTACATCTATTAAGTATAGAAGAGTTAGCCTCCAAGTATAGTAGGAACAAATCTCACTACTTAAATTATCTTTTGAGGTTTAACAAACTATACTTTTAAAATTACTTTTGAATACAAAATATTTTAGTTTGAAATCGCTTTCAAATAGTGTGGATAAATGAAACCATTTAATTTTCATTTTTAAACCGCTTTAAAATAGTATGGATAAATATGAAAATCTTGTAAAAATCTATCAATACTTCTTTTTGCTGCCTTAAAAAGGTAGTTGATGCACTAAGCTCTCCCTATTTTTGTTGTCCTATTATTTAAAAATTAATTTACTTTCTCTATGAAAACTTCTATCTAATAAAAACAAAATTGATAATTTTACCAAATGAAAAAAAGGTTCACGATATTCCTGCAAAAATACGACTAAAAATCCGACAAAAAGCGACCAAAATTGGTCTATCAAAAAAAGCGATCAACGTTGGTCGCTAAATTGGATAAAATTATTAAAAAATAATTATAAATACATTAGCGACCAAGGTTGGTCGCTTTTTGGTCGATAATGTGGTCAAAATATTGACCGGACTGGTCAGACTTGCTTGATCAAAAAAATATTAAAATTAGCGACCAACTTTGCTCGCTAATGTGGGACCCAGTTATAAAATTTTTAATAATTATATTATTATTTTAAAAAATTATAAAATTTAAATAAATAAAATTTAAAATTAGCGACCAAAGTTGGTCGCTTATGAAGGGGGAAGCAAATAGAGACCAACTTTAGTCGCTAATCTGGGACCCAAATATAAAATTTTAATAATTATATTATTATTTATAAAAAATTATAAAATATAAATAAATATAATTTAAAATTAACGACCAAAGTTGGTCGCTTAAGAAAGGTGAAGCAGATAGAGACCAATTTTGGTCGCTAATCTGGGACCCAGTTCTAACGTTTAACAATTATGTTATTATTTTAAATATTTTATAAAATATAAATAAATCTGATTTATAGTTAGAGACCAACTTTGGTCGCTAATTTTGATTTCTGGATATTAGCGACCAAAGTTGGTCTCTTTTCAGGTCAACATTGGTCAAAATTAAAAATCACTTTTATATTTACTATCTAAATAATATAAATGTAATCCGTTAACACTTTTGTAATACAAGAGATGAATACACTAAAATATACTCTAACATGCTATATATGTAGTTAAAATTGTACAACGAAGTGTTATATATATATATATATACACACACACAGACACTTCACTGTAATACTATAACGTATATATAACTTATTATAGTATATGTTAATGTGTGTATGTATATAACATTCATTCATCATATATATATATATATATATATACACACACACATATGAAGCGCTAGTAACACTGGGTCAGGTTATTTTAGGGATTTATACACTTGTAAATTGATTCATCAACTTATAACCTAGTGATGAATGAATGTTATATACATACACACACTAACATATACTATAATAAATTATATATACGTTATAGTATTACAATGAGGTGTCTGTGTGTATATATATATACATGAAGCACTAGGAACACAGGGTCGGGTTATTTTAGGGATTTATACACTTGTAAATTGATTCATCAACTTATAACCTAGTGATGAATGAATGTTATTGTGACGACCCAAAGGTTCATCACCTATGTTATCACCCATCCCGTACTTTCGAGGCCTTGAAAACCTCATTTGTAATTGCCTCGATTTGCATGCGCAGTCCGGGCGTGTAGCCGGAGAACTTAAATATGAGATTCTGTGAAAAAGCTAAGATTTGAAATTAAAATGTAAAATTTGACTTCGGTCAACATTTTGAGTAAACGGACCCGGATCCATTATTTGATGGTCTCGGAGGGTCCGTAGGAAAATATGGGACTTGGGCGTATGCCCGGAATCGAATTCCAAGGTCCCAAGCCCGAGAAATGAATTTTTGAGTAAAAATTATTTTCTGAAAATATTTAAGGAAATTGAAAATGAAATCTGATTAGAAAGTAATGATATCGGGCCCGTATTTTGTTCAGGCGCTCGGTACATGTCTTATATATGTTTTAGGCACTTTCTGTAAAGTTTGGTTGAAATCGGATTTCTTTTGACGTGTTTCAGACTTAAAAATGGAAAATTTGATGTTTTTATGAAAATTGATAGAATTCATGGATATTGAGGTTTAATTCTATGTGTACGATGTTGTTTTGGCGATTTGATCGCACGGGTAAGTTCATAAGATATCGTGTGAGTAATCTATAAAATTTGGTGTTGTTCCGAGATTTATAGGTTAGTTCGGCACGTTGTTAGCGAAATTAGAAAACTTAAAATTTCCTAAGTTGGTTATTGAGGTTTGGGGTGTGATTTCGAGTTTTAACGTTGTTTTGAGTGTTCCGAAGGCTCGAGCGAGTCCATATTATGATTTGGGACCCGTTGGTATATTTGGTTTGGAGCCCCGAGGGCTCGGGTGAGTTTTGGAAAGGCCGTGGAGTTCATTTTTGAACTTGAAAATCTGCTGGTGTTCTGTTCTATAGGCTTCGCAAATGCGAAGCCAGCATCGCAAATGCGAACATTGCTCAGGCTGGCAGTGATCACAAATGCGAAGCCAGCATCGCAAATGCGAAGGTGCACTGGCTGCACAGTGTTCGCAAATGCGAGCCTTTCTTCTCAAATGCGAAGCCCCTCCTCCTGCACAGTGATTGCAAATGCGAAGTATTCTTCGCAATTCCCATGCAGGGATGTTCGCAATTGCGATGCCAACAAGTGGCCTGCACTGTACAAAACCGGATTTTTACTTCACATTTCATATTTTTTCAAACTCAACACTCCTAGGCAATTTTTCCAAAGAACAAGACCCTTCCAAATCAGTTGTAAGTAGTTTTTACTCATTTCTTTCAATCATTAACATCATTTAACATGTTTTCCACTTAAAATCAAAGATTTTCATGGGTAAAATTGGGTGAATTGGGTAGAACTATTTTTTCTAAAATTGGGGTTTGAGTGGGTGATTGACCTCCGATTTGAGAGATTTTTATATGGCTAGACTCGTGAGAGTTCGAGGGTTCTGAAAAGGTAAAATTTACCCCACTTCGATATGCTGGCCTGAGGGGCGTTTTGGTCATTTCATCTAATTTCGAGCCGTAACCTCGAATTGAATAGTAGAACCAATTGCATGAGATGTTATTTACGGTATGGAATTTATTTGAATAGATTTGGGTCATTTGGATTCGGATTCTTGTGGCAAACGTGCGGTTTCAGATTGATTGCTATACTTCGGACCCGAGGTAAGTGTTCGGTCTAACCTTAGCTTGAGGGAATAGGAGTTGAGTCTAGTTTGCTACTTGCTAATTGTAGAGTACGATGTATAGGCATGGTGACGAGTATCTATACATTGGGGTTTAGCATGACCGTGAGTCCTTATATTGTGAATATTCTGGTTTTGTGGTAATTTCCATGTTTAATTGATAATTTCTATATGTTGTGAAGAATATGTGGAGGGAATTGTATCCTGTAAACTCTATTGGAGCATTGGCTCAAATAGTAATGAATAATGAAGAATTATGAGATATTACGTCTTTGGAGCGTTGGCTCAAGTGATAAAGTAAATTATGAAATGAAAGTGCAAGAAAGAGAAAGAATTACAAAAATATACCCTTGCCGGGTCATTGTTGCTTTTGATATTGTTCCCTTGCCGGGAGTTAATTGTTGAATTATTGTTCCCTTGCCCTTGTTTGTGATTTCTGTTTGGGCCGTGCACTTTTTTCAATTTTAAGTAAGAGTGTAAAGCACGAGGGGACATTCCATGCCATGTTTTATATTTATTATGCACGAGGGTACATTCCGTGCCATGTTTTATATTTATTATGCACGAGGGTACATTCCGTGCCATGTTTTATATTTGTTATGCACGAGGGGACATTCCGTGCCAGGTTTTATATTGATTATGCATGAGGGGACATTCCGTGCCGCACCTTTCATGGTTTAATCTGTGATTGTCATTTCCCGTTATTATTTTCAGATATTTCAGGTTGTTGTTTTCGTTTCTGTAATTTCAGTATTTGCTACCTCTCACCCCCAGCATGTTCTTCCGTAATTATATTTCGGTTTATTTTCTTCTATATTTTGAACTGCACAGGTACATTTTGTTTTCGTGTCTTAGCCTCGTCACTATTTCGCTGAGGTTAGGTTTGGAACTTACTCAGTACATGGGGTTGGTTGTACTGATGTTACACCTTCACTTCTTTTATGTTGTGCAGATTACGCAGCCGGACCTGGAGGACATCATTAGTGGGAGTGTCTTCTAGCTTATAATAGAGGCTTCAAGGTACACCCGCTGGCGTTCGTGGGCCTTGGCGTCTCTTCCATCCCCTTGTCTTCGATTCTATCTTGTTTTTCCTTTAGTTTCAAAGGAATACATGTATTTGTGACTCCAGGTTTTGGGAAACTTTGCGTCGATATATTGTGATTGTCTTTACTTAGCTTAAAACTGTATTTATTCTGTTGTTTTAATTTTCGAAGTGTTTAGCTTATTCTGAAAATTTGAGATTTTCATGTTAGTTTAGCTATATACGTTGGCTTGTCTTGCGACTTCAACGTTAGACGCTATCACGACCCGATGGTGGAATTTCGGGGCGTGACAAGTTGGTATCAGAGCACTTGGTTACTTAGGTCTCACAATTCACAGACAACTTGGTAGAGTCTGAGGGATCGGTACAGAGACGTCTGTATTTATCCCCAGAGGCTGCAAAGTTAGGAATAACTCCACATTTCTTCATCTCCATCGTGCGAATTTATTCTATCATTGATGATTGAACTTGCATACTCTTGACCTCTCAACAATCTCGGCAGCACGCGAAGCGTCTATGACCGAACCAGGGATGAAGCACCAGTGACAGCTACGATCAAGGGAAGAGACAGCAGCAGAGCGCAGTCTAAAGCTCAAACATCAGCGCTTATTGTATAGTCTCAAATGGATCTAGATCGGAGGCTCTAACTCAGTCAGTATATGTTGGACTAGTCCAAGCTCCGGAAGGATTTACAGCTACTCCATGGTTGCAGGATACACTAGTCCGTTTATTGAGATTGGACAAGTTACCGAGCAAGTTCCACTCCATCTCAGTGGTATATCTTTTGAAGACCCAGATGATTTTCTTGACCGCTTCCGTGAAATATTGCACACCATGGGAATAAGTGAAAGGCAACGGGGTTGATTTATATGAGATGTGAAGTTTAACATCGTGGATTATCAGGTATTGTGACCTATGACTTCGTGCCACGTGGGGGAAGTCCACTGCCAAGGAATATATTACGAGGCCGCGTGTCATATCGATTTATGTTTGGAATGTATAAAGCTAGGAATTTCGGACGAACTCAGGACAGGTTGATACTTTATGTCGGCTGGTGGTAGAAACTGCCCTAGACTTGGGAGAGTCATATTTCATCAGAGCACTCAGGCTACGTGCCCCATTGCAGCTACAACTTAACTACATGACAACCTAGGAAAAAAAAAGAGGAGTCGGAATGTCGAAAGTGGAGGTTAGATTCCTAGAGGTGGAGACCCAGTCTGTTGATATATTTTCTATGGTATGGATGAGGTCGTTACATTAAATGATTTCACTAAAGGAATAATCTCTAATTGTTATAGAGTAATGATTTTCTGAACTTAATTCGGTTATGCTTATCTAGTAAAATTCTTCTAATATGCTCCTCTTTCGGTGGAGCTTCATAACTCAAAAATCTACTTATGTGAATACTTGTATTGAGAAATTTTATGGGCTTAACTGTGTTTACCACTACGTGTTGAAATTTTTCTTAATGAAAAATATATAAATGAAGGAAATGGAATGTTTCGAGTGGCACGATATGCATATTACTTGTGATTTAGAATCGAGGACGAGATCCTCGCGTGTTGAAATGATTTGGTATATTTAGACCGGACCTCGAGCCGTGGTGGAAGTTATGTAAGGATGAGATCCTTGTGATGGAAATTCTTGTGTTTAAATTCTCCCTTGTGAATTAAATTCTGTTTCTTTTTACTATAAGTACTGGTAGGAAGTCATGCTTGTTAAAAACTTATGTATAAAAATAAGAATATTAATAATAATATTAATAAATAAATAAATAAATAAATAAACTAATTAACCATCTGTGCGTAATTTGCTAAATTCGTGCTATAATTATGGAGCCTTATCTTACAAGGTAGGTGCCCGTCCAGGTGGCGTTAGATGAGGAACATTATTTTGGGTAATTATGAGGTCTTCAAGCATCGTATCTCGATATCAGTATTGTGAAGGAATTGGAGGAGCAGTTACATGATTTGTTGGGTAAAGTCTTCATTAGACCCAACATTTCTCCTTGGGGTGCTCCAGTGTTGTTTGTGAAGAAAAAGGATGGTTCGATGAGGATGTTCATTGATTACCGGCAATTGAACAAGGTTACAATCACGAATAAGTATCCACAACTGAGGATTGATGATTTGTTCGATCAACTTCAGGGTGCCAGGGTATTTTCAAAGGTAGACTTGAGATCTAGCTACCATCAGTTGAGGATTAGGGCCTCCGATGTCCCTAAGACAGCTTTCCGCACTCGCTACGGGCATTACGAGTTTTTAGTCATGTCGTTTGGGTTGATGAATGCCCCAGCAGCTTTTATGGACTGGACGAACCAAGTGTTCAGGCCTTATTTGGACTCGTTCGTGATAGTCTTCATTGACGATATATTGATATACTCTCGCAGTCAGGAGGAGCAAAAGCAGCATCTTAGAGTGGTTCTTCAGACTCTGAAGGATGGTCAACTTTGTGCAAAGTTTTCGAAGTGTGAGTTCTGGTTGAGTTCAGTTGCATTCCTGGGTCATGTCATGTCAGCAAAGGGTATTCAGGTTGATTCGAAGAAGATTGAGGTAGTCAAGAACTGGCCTAGACCAGCATCAACTACAGAGTTTCGGAGTTTCTTGGGATTAGCAGGCTATTACCGTCGGTTCATGGAGGGTTTCTCATCTATTGCAGCCCCAATGACTAGGTTGACCCAGAAGGGTGCCCAGTTCAGATAGTCGGACGAGTGTGAGGCGAGCTTTCAGAGGCTCAAGACAGCTCTGACTACGGCACCAGTATTGGTTTTTCCCACAGGTTCAGGGCCTTATACAGTCTATTGCGATGCTTCTCGTATTGGGCTTGGCGCAGTATTGATGCAGGATAGCAAGGTCATTGATTATGCTTCGAGGCAGTTGAAAATTCATGACAGAACTACCCAGTGCATGATTTGGAGTTGGCAGCCATTGTCCACGCATTGAAGATTTGGAGGCACTACCTGTATGGTGTGGCGTGTGAGGTGTTCACTGATCATAAGAGTCTTCAGTACTTGTTCAAGCAAAAGGAGTTGAATTTGAGGCAGAGAAGATGGTTGGAGTTGTTGAAGGATTATGATATTACCATCTTATATCACCCCGGGAAGGCCAATGTTGTGGCTGATGCTTTGAGTAGGAAGTCAGCTAGTATGGGCAGTCTTGCTTTTATCCCGGTCAGTTAGAGGCCGCTTGCTTTGGATGTTTAGGCTTTGGCCAATCGATTTGTGAGGTTGGATATTTCTGAGCCTAGTCGAGTGTTGTCTTGTACGGTCGCTCATTCTTCATTATTGGAGCGTATATGTGATCGACAGTTTAATGATCCCCATTTATGTGTCCTTAGGGACACGTTGCAGCGCGGAGGTGCCAAGCAGGTGACCTTAGATGATGAAGGTGTTTTGAGATTACAGGGGCGAGTTTGTGTGCCCAATGTTGATGGGATTCGAGAGTTGATTTTAGAGGAGGCCCATAGTTCCCGGTACTCTATTCATCCGGGCGCCGCGAAGATGTATCATGATTTGCGGCAGCATTACTGGTGGCGTAGAATGAAGAAGGATATTGTAGCATACGTGGCGCGGTGTTTGAATTGTCAATAGGTTAAGTACGAGCATCAGAGGCCTGGTGGTTTATTTCAGAGGATTGAGCTTCCCGAGTGGAAGTGGGAGAGGATCACTATGGACTTCGTTACCGGACTTTCGTTGACCCGGAAGAAGTTCGATGTAGTTTGGGTCATTGTTGATAGGCTGACCAAGTCAGCGCACTTCATTCCTGTGGTAGCCTCCTATTCATCCGAGAGGTTAGCTGCCTTCATGGTGTACCGGTATCTATCATTTCGGACCGGGGCATGCAGTTTACCTCGCGTTTCTGGGGGGCAGTTCAGCAAGGGTTAGGCACCCAGGTGGAGTTGAGCACCGCATTTCATCCTCATACGGATGGGCAGTCCGAGCGGACTATTCAGATAATAGAGGATATGCTCCGGGCTTGTGTCATTGACTTTGGAGGATCATGGGATCAGTTCTTGCATTTAGCAGAGTTTGCCTACAACAACAGCTACCAGTCGAGTATTCAGATGACTCCTTACGAGGCTTTATATGGTAGGCGGTGTCGATATCCGGTTGGATGGTTTGAGCCGGGAGAAGCTCGGTTGTTGGGTACAAATTTGGTTCAGGAGGCCTTGGACAAGGTCAGGATCATTCAGAATAGGCTTCGTACAGCTCAGTCTAGGCAAAAGAGTTATGCAGATCGCAAGGTTCGAGATGTGGCTTTCATGGTTGGTGAGCGAGTATTGCTCCGAGTGTCGCATATGAAGGTCGTGATGAGATTTGGGAAGAAGGGCAAGCTTAGCCCTAGATTCATTGGTCCGTTTGAAATTCTTGATCAAGTTGGAAAGGTGGCTTATAGGCTTGCATTTCCACCTAGCTTATCAGCCGCACATCCAGTCTTTCATGTGTCCATGCTTTGGAGGTATCACGGCGATCCAGCCCACGTGTTAGAGTTCAACACTGTCCAGTTGGACTAGGACTTATCTTATGAGGAGGAGCCGGTAGCTATTCTAGACTGGCAGGTTCGTCAGTTGAGATCCAAGAGTTTCCTTTCTGTTCGTGTTCAGTGGAGAGGTCAGTCTCCTGAGGCATCGACCTGGGAGTTCGAGTCCGATATGCGGAGCCATTACCCTCATTTATTTCCCGACTCAGGTACTTCCTTCTTCTGTCCGTTCGAGGACGAACGGTTGTTTTAGAGGTGGAGAATATGAAGACCCAAAGGTTTATCACCTATGTTATCACCCATCCCGTACTTCCGAGGCCTTGAAAACCTTATTTTTAATTGCCTCGATTTGCGTGCGTAGTCCGACATGTGTAGCCGGACAACTTAAATATGAAATTCTTTGAAAAATGCTTAGATTTGATATTAAAATGAATAAGATTTGACTTTGATCAACGTTTTGCGTAAACGGACCCGGACCCGTGATTTGACGGTCTCGGAGGGTCCGTAGGAAAATATGGGACTGGAGCGTATGCCCGGAATTGAATTCCGAGGTCCCAAGCCCGAGAAAGGAATTTTGAGTCAAAATTGTTTTCTGAAAATATTTAAGGAAATTGAAAATGAAATCTGATTAGAAAGTAATAGTATCGGGCCCGTATTTTGGTTACGGCGCCCGGTACAGGTCTTATATTTGCTTTAGGCACTTTCTGTAAAGTTTGGTTGAAATCGGATTTCGTTTGACGTGTTTCGGACTTAAAAATGGAAAATTTGATGTTTTTATGAAAATTGATAGAATTCATGGATATTGAGGTTTAATTCTATGTGTGCGATGTTGTTTTGGCGATTTGATCGCACAGGTAAGTTCGTAAGATGTCGTGTGAGTAATCTGTAAAATTTGGTGTCGTTCCGAGATGTATAGGTCAGTTCGGCACGTTGTTAGCGAAGTTAGAAAACTTAGAATTTCCTAAGTTGGTTCTTGAGGTTTGGGGGTGTGATTTCGAGTTTTAGCGTTGTTTTGAGTGTTTCGAAGGCTCGAGCGAGTCCGTATTATGATTTGGGACCCGTTGGTATATTTGGTTTGGAGCCCCAAGGGCTCGGGTGAGTTTTGGATAGGCCACGGAGTTCATTTTTGAACTTGGAAATCTGCTGGTGTTTTGTTCTGCAGGCTTCGCAAATGCGAACATTACACTGGCTGGCAGTGATTGCAAATGCGAAGCCAGCATCGCAAATGCGAAGGTGCACTGGCTGCACAGTGTTCGCAAATGCAAACCTTTCTTCGCAGATGCGAAGCGTCTCCTCCTGCACAGTGATCGCAAATGCGAAGTATTCTTCGCAATTCCCATGCGGGGGTCAATTGCGATGCCAACCAGTGGCCTGCACTGTATAAAATCGAGTTTTTACTTCACATTTCATATTTTTTTCAAACTCAACACTCCTAGGAGATTTTTCCAAAGAACAAGACTCTTCCAAATAAGTATAAGTAGTTTTTACTCATTTCTTTCAATCATTAACATCATTTAACATGTTTTCCACTTAAAATCAAAGATTTTCATGGGTAAAATTGGGTAGAACTTAGGTTTTTTCTAAAATTGGGGTTTGAGTGGGTGATTGACCTCCGATTTGAGAGATTTTTATATGGCTAGACTCGTGAGGGTTCGAGGGTTCTGAAAAGGTAAAATTTACCCGACTCCGAAATGCTGACCTGAGGGGCATTTTGGTCATTTCACCTAATTTCGCGCCGTAACCTCGAATTGAATTGTAGAACCAATTGCATGAGATGCTATTTATGGTGTGGAATTTATTTGAATAGATTTGGGCCATTTGGAGTCGGATTCTTGTGGAAAATGTGCGGTTTCAGGTTGATTGCTATACTTCGGACCCGAGGTAAGTGTTCGGTCTAACCTTAGCTTGAGGGAATAGGAGTTGAGTCTAGTTTACTACGTGATGATTGTAGATTACAATGTATAGGCATGGTGACGAGTATCTATACATTGGGGTTTAGCATGACCGTGAGTCCTTATATTGTGAATATTCTGGTTTTGTGGTAATTTTCATGTTTAATTGATGATTTCTATATGTTGTGAAGAATATGTGAAGGGAATTGTATCCTGTAAACTCTGTTGGAGCATTGGCTCAAATAGTAATGAATAATGAAGAATTATAAGATATTACGTCTTTGGAGCGTTGGCTCAAGTGATAGAGTAAATTATGAAATGAAAGTGCAAGAAAGAGAAAGAATTACTAAAACATATATCCTTGCCGGGTCATTGTTGCTTTAGATATTGTTTCCTTGCCGGGATTTAATTGTTGAGTTATTGTTCCCTTGCCCTTGTTTGTGATTTCTGTTTGGGTGAGGAAGAGTGTTAAAGCACGAAGGGTGATGCCGTGCACTGTTTTCAATTTTAAGTAAGAGTGTAAAGCACGAGGGGACATTCCGTGCCATGTTTTATATTTAGTATGCACGAGGGGACATTCCGTGCCATGTTTTATATTTATTATGCACGAGGGGACATTCCGTGCCATGTTTTATATTTGTTATGCACGAGGGGACATTCCGTGCCAGGTTTTATATTGATTATGTATGAGGGGACATCCCGTGCCGCATCTTTCATTTTTTAATCTGTGATTGTCATTTCCCGTTATTATTTTCAGATATTTCAAGCTGTTGTTTTCGTTTCTGTCATTTCGGTATTTGCTACCTCTCACCCCCAACATGTTCTCCCCGTAATTATATTCCGGTTTAGTTTCTGCTATATTTTGAACTGCACATGTACATTTTGTTGTCGTGTCTTAGCCTCGTCACTACTTCGCCGAGGTTAGATTCGGCACTTACTCAGTACATGGGGTCGGTTGTACTGATGCTACACCTGCACTTCTTTTATGTTGTGCAGATTACGCAGCCGGACCCGGAGGACATCATTAGTGGGAGTGTCTTTCAGCTTATCATAGAGGCTTCAAGGTACACCCGCTGGCGTTCGTGGGCCTTGGCGTCTCTTCCATCCCATTGTCTTCGATTCTGTCTTGTTTTTCCTTTAGTTTCAAATGCAGACATGTATTTCCTTTCAGACTTGTATTTATCACTCTTAGACAGTTCGTGAGTTTGTGACTCCAGATTTTCGGAAACTTTGCGTCGATATATTGTGATTGTATTTACTTAGCTTAAAACTGTATTTATTCCGCTGTTTTAATTTTCGAAGTGTTTAGCTTATTCTAAAAGTTGAGATTTTCATGTTAGTTTAGCTATATACGTTGGCTTGTCTAGCGGGTTCAACGTT